>JALLAZ010002737.1:0-13544 GCA_036939755.1 Stephanodiscus triporus | reverse complement strand
ATTCTCACTCTCTCCAAAGTGGCCATGAACATGGTTCACATTTGGATGACGGATCTTGTCATGAATTTTTTCGCCCCTGACTCAACCAGCTTCCAACACCTACCGCCAACAGTTCAACAGCTTCTTCTACATGCACGTGATGCAAAAGTATATGCGCGAGAGCCAGTTCCTCCATGCACAGCCTTTACTCAGATTCTTACCAACAATCTTCGAGAGCACACCTATCCTGACACTCTTCCATTCAAAGAGAAAGCTATTCGCTGGTGCCGTGAGAGCTTCTTCTCCATCCCGACAAGGCTGATGATATGACATGGTTTGACAATGGAATACTTATTGCGTACGAATGTGCCCTCCTTGTCCACTGCAGCAATTCTATCAGATGGCTCCGGAGGATGCGGGACAGCGGCGGAAATCTGGGGGACGGACACACATGAAGTCATTTACACATCTGTGACTGATTGGGACACTGACGACTTGACCACCACAGAGGCTAACTATTGGGACTTCAACGAATAGATGGACGATTTCATTTCTCTCTTTTGTTATTTTTTGTTTAGCTATTTCGCAATGTAGAAAATTAATTATATTAACACGATGAAAGCAGCAGTATGTGTACGACATGCCGACGACGACGATGTGGTGCAGACCACAATGGGTTTGTTGTATGGACCCATTGGCATCTTCGTGTCGCTCGGTTCCGGCAGACACGGTGAGGGAGGCAGTCGGAACGTGGGCGGCGCAGCGGCGATTTGGGTGGTCAACAGCGCGACTGTTGGTGTTAGTGACTGTTAGTGAGCACCCAATGTGGGACTCAGTACAGCCCAGGAAGGTGACACCGAGCGACAAGGCTCATTCCGCATGTTGGTGGAAGCTTACGTCCGAGCGGATTTTGAATGGGGGGCAGGAGTCTTGAAGCTGTATACAAGATTGAAGTTTGGGCAGAAATTACAATGGTGCTGGTGGTGGGGCGCTAGCTTTGACTTTGAGAGGAAGGTTTCTGCCAAAAATTTATTTTAGACCTCGCAGAGATCTTAAGTACAAAACCTATACGAGCGACCATTTTTGTGATGGGTGCCAGCAGGCTACGCCTGTCTGTACCGATAGTTACAGACAGTTGTTAGCTGGTATGCAGATATGGGTGCGCCAGCAAGAGTGCCGGTATTTTCAGTTTTCTCTATGTGCTCTTAGTATTTGGTGTCATACTGGTGAGTTCTTTAAGTTATGATGCGAGAAAGGTAGACGTTCTACCTAAAAGTAAAAGGATGCCGAAATTTCGGCATCCTTCCCATAAAGAGATAATTTCATAGTTAAAGTATGAATTTATACTTTTACAGCCCATAGTGGCAGTCCCACCGGCGTCATGCCGATAATGACGCATCGGACTCGACCGGATCGCCCATGGTCCACCTCTTTTTTCACAAACACAAACACAACAATCGCCAGAAAAATCGGCATGGTCAACAGCGGAACTAGTACCAAGACACCACCCCTCCCTTTATTTTGCCTCCGACCACCCTGCCCCACCCCTCCCAACCATGGACGCCGAGAGGACCAACCGCGGCTATGGCGATGGTATTATCCGACTGGCAAACAACCTGACTTCCCTACAACACTCCCTCCTACCCCTGTCCCTACTGTCACTGTCCTTGCTGATTCCACGCGTCAATTACAACAGCAACAACCCGCACCGCCACGACACCGACGCCGTGCCCTCGGCAGCGCGCACCGACGCAGTCTCCGCCGTCAACGAAGGCGACTACAATCAACTCTCGCAAGCGCTCCCCACTTCGCCCCACGCCAACAAAAGCATAGCATTAAATGGCTCCTCAAACAAACCCAACTCTTCCCACCAACGATCACCACCACCGTCGACGACGACGCCAATCACCACCCCCATGACGACCAGAACTCATCCATTCCGCCGACACAGATTGACTCATACATCCGAGCCACTGCACTCATCCTCGACGCTGCACTACACGACTTCGAACAGGACACGTATCACGACCCACCCCACCCCCTCCGCACCCAAATTGATTCCCACGACCTCACTGACGCAACACTGATCCTCGACGCTGCACTACGAGACCTTGCCGACATCGCAAATCAGCACGCTACCCCTGCGCAGGATGACCACAACGACAAAGTCGCGGCACCCGCCCACCGATGCAACAAACCGCCGTCGCCCAACACACCACGCGTACCACTGTCCTCCACCACCACCCGACTTGCTCACTCAAAAACTGCCGCGCCCCCCGTCCTACAACGACTCACGCGATCAATGACAGCAGCAGCTCGACGACGAACAACCGCGCATATCATTGTTACTGACTCAACCCAAACGCCACACCACGCAACCACACAAAAAGCAGACGCATACCGACTCGACCGGACCGACACCCCTAGCCCCGACGACGCACCGCGGAACAACACGGAAACCCCCAGGACACACCGATCAACTGTCTGCATCCCCGACTCTGACAACACCCCCTGGAACACACGCGACGGAGACATCATCAATGATTGGCTCGATGACACAGAATACCCCACAATCTCATGGCACACCGCTCGGAGCCCCCCGACAGACGATGACACCTTCAATGACCCCACTGCTGACGATAACGACAACCACGCAACAAATCCCCCATCACCACCGCCACCCACAACTGCAACGCCAGCCATACGCCGCCCGCACCCCTCGTCCCCCCACCAACTTGACATCAGCGCATTCGTCACCCAAAATGCCCATGGCCTACGCCGCCTACCCAGAGATGCTGAGGGCAAACTGATCACCACTGAGCCCTATGACTACACACGCTACGAACATCTCATTTCCATAATGAAAACCAAGAATCTTGACGTGTACTTTGTGCAAGAGACCTGGCTGGAAGGAGATGCCTTTGACGAAGTCATCAATAGCTACCACGTCTTCCGACACAACGGGGGGAAGGGCAATCACAACTTCCGTGGCGTTGCCATCATATTATCCCCGCGATACTACCAAGGATGGAAAGCCGCCGGATCCCGACCCCCACTGACAACTGACGCAACCGGCGAATTCGCAGGGCGCTACATCAGCATTAACGTCACTCTCAACAGCCACGATAGAATGGGGAAACAGGTCCGAGGGAAGAAAGGTGCCAAACACCTCGCCCTCACTCTCGTATCCGTTTACCATCCATGCACCAAGGCGGGCGCAGAGGACACCTACATTCGCTTCCTTGACACCCTCGATACTCTCCTCAGCAAACTCCCCCCCGACAACGAAATCATCATGGGCGCAGATGTCAACGCCAACATTGGCACGTTCGACCCCCTCCAATCCAGCGAATTCCAGTCCGCCCTCGGGCCCCATGGCCTCGCGAAACGCAACTCGAAAGGCGAAAACCTACTCACAGTATACCTCGCACATCGCCTCCGCGTGATGAATACCTTCTTCGAGAGCAAAGCCAATGGACCGGGCCACGGCACGTGGACCAGCAACCGACCCACCACCACAGGACTCCCCGAATCTCACATGCTCGACCTGATAGTATGCTCCACGACCCTCCACAAACGCGTCAGGAATTGCCAAACAATGCACGACGGCCCCGACAGCGACCATCGCGCAGTCCGAATGCAACTGAACCTAACGTCACTCAAGTACAAGGAGAAGGCATCCCTCGAAAGCGGAGACATCGATTGGAGAAAGATATGCGAAGAGGAAGAACAGCGCAAACTCTACAACAAGTATCTACTCGAACTCACCTCGCGCGACATGACCTACGACACCTTCTGCGAAGCCGTAGTGCGTGCCGGCCGCGAGACAGCCGTCTCCATCGAAAGCAAATGTGAAGGATGGTACAAAGCAAGCGAATCCATACTCATCCCAGCCATCGAAGAGAAGAACCGACTTCGGCACCGACTACACGACAGAAGCGCCCTCACCGATACCGAGCTTGCCGACATCCAACTCAAACTAAAGCACGTTAACAAACGCAATCGTGATCTCGTCGACCTCGCCAAAGCACGCTGGTATAGTGGAATATGCTCCAACATCCACAACATGCGATTCAACCCGCGTCTTGCATGGGAGAACATTCGCCTCCTCACAGGAGGCGAAACTGCTCACCACAAAACCAACATCAACATGGCGATGAAACTAGACACCGGCGACCTAGCTTCCAATGCAAAAGAGAACATGTCAGTCTTCAGCTCACACCTCCACAAAGTCCTCAACAACCACAGACCAGTCGACGACTCCGTCCTCGACTTAATCGACCAGAAACCGTGCCTCACTGCCATTGACACCCCCATCACCTTCCGCGAAGTCAAACGCGCCATCAACAAGCTCAAAAAGGGGAAAGCGCCTGGCCTCAACGGCATCCCTCCAGAAGCCCTCAAAGCAATGGACGACGCATCCAGACGCACGATACACAAACACGTCTCTGACTTCTTTGAAGGGAAAACTGATCACGAAGCGTGGCGAAGAAGCCAATGTGTCCCAGTCCCGAAAAAGGGCGATCTCAGCGACCCGAACAAATGGCGTGGAATTATGTTGATGGACATGTGCAGCAAAGTGTTCTCCTCAATCATGACAGCTCGCGCCTTTCAGCTACTCGACAAACATGGTACCCGGTTTCAATTCGGTGGCACCCCCGAACTCGGCTGCAGGGATGGCCTCTTCACCCTCAAAGCACTCCTCAACGCGCGGCGAAACCATGACCTTGCTTCGTACGTTGGCTTCGTCGACCTTGTCAAAGCCTACGACACAGCCAACCACGAGCTACTGCTGCGCATCCTCGAACGCTACGGCGCACCTCCAAAGTTCGTTGCGGCGATCCAAACAATCTACACCGACAATGTATGCGTGCTGAAGATCGAGAAAGAAATAGTTGAAATCCCCCAAACAGTCGGCGTACGCCAAGGTGATAACATGGCCCCGGTGCTATTCCTCTTCCTCATGACTGCGTTTGCCGAAACACTGGAGATCGTCTGGCGCGAACAAGAGATACCCATCCTCCGAGTCATGACCGCCAGCGACGACAACATGATCAATGGAAGAATCTGCAGTCACACTCCAGCAATGTTCACGTCAAAAAAACTCACCGCATACGAGATTCTGCAATGCCTCTACGTTGACGATGGCGCATTCCCGTTCGGCTCACGAGCAGACCTCAAACAAGGCATGAACCTCATCTTCCACCACTTCAGCAGATTTGGTCTTGAAATGCACATCGGTCGTGGGATCACAGCATCCAAAACAGAATGTGTCTTCTTTCCCCCTCCTCAGTTCTTCCAACACACACATCGCGACAATGCCGCTGCCACACTGATCCAACGTGCCTTCCGTCGCGCCCATCCCACCATGCACTCACACCAACTCACCGTACAACCCGCACCCAGCTCAATCTGTCCGACAGCCTTCCCCATCGGTTGCCGCGTTGTCGTCGCATCCTCCCATCCGTCACACGCGGGCAAAGCGGGGATAGTATGCAAACTAACCAAGAAATTCGTCTTCTTCAACCCAAACGAAAACCCCACCGACATCATTCGCATCCTCCCCAAATCACTCGCAGCCTATGGCCCTGACGGTAGAAGGACAATCAATTCTGCTGATGATGACAACGAAGATAACCAGGGGCAGACCGAACGTGAACACGCCATGTACGACCGACTTGACGAAACTCAAGACTTCGCCGTTGCCGACGGCTTCGTCAGCTTCACACGAACATTCCGATACCTCGGCTCGCTCATATCTTACAACCTCCGCGATGACGACGACATCACATCCCGACTCGCCGCGGCAAACGCGTCCATGGGCGCTCTGAAAGAAGTATGGCGTAACCCACATCTCGACGTATACAACAAATACCTCCTCTTCCGAGCCATCCCAATGAACCTACTCCTGTGGGGTGCCGAAACGTGGTCACTGCGGAAATCGCAACTCGACAAGCTCGAAGTGTTCCTACATCGCAGCATACGACGCATCATGCACATTTCGATGACCAAAGTACGCGAACAACACCTTCGCAACGACAAAGTACGCCGCATGTTCTATTCCATCCCTTGCGTCCGCAACATGATTGCCGCGCGACAGATGGACTTCGTTGGGAAGATGATGCGTGGCCCACCTGACCGCCCGTCTCGCAACATGATTACAGCGTGTTGTGACCACAAACGTCGCGTTGGCAGACCACAAACAACCGGGAAAAACTTCATGGTCGAAAACCTCCGTCTCCTCTTCCAAGATGTACCCACTGTCCAGATCGATCGATATGGCTCCCTGCGAAGCTGGATCCACGAAGCTATGCATGAAAAATACTGGTGCCAACTTGTTGAACGCCTCCTGCACCCCTCCACACCACTCCCAGACCGACCTGACGACTGGGGGCCCCTCCCATCATGGCAAGCACGCAGAGCCGCAGCTGGACGCCGATCACCCGACGAAACCTCCGACGACGACGACACATATGACGACGACGATGACGAACCACATGCACAAGCCCCGCCCCCGCAATCCCCCCCACCACGTCCACGCCGCCACCCGCAACAACCACCACCCCCCCCGCCCCCTACCGACACTGACGAGACCACCTACGATCCAAGACGATGGCTCAATGACCCTGCCTTCTGCTCCCAAGTCGGTCGCAGCATGTCCCATTCGCTGACAATCCTCGGCCTTGGCCTCGGTGCGTCCGAAATGGAAATCAAAGTGTGTTACCGCCGACTCGCGCGCAAATACCACCCTGACAAGAACGATCCTACTACAACCGGACTCACTGCCTCCGAAGCCTCAGACTTCTTCAAACTACTCAACAATGCCAATGAATACCTGAAGGAGCGCCAGTAGGGGGAGTACAGACCATGGCGGGAACCTCAACACCCCAAAAAACTATGACCATCCCCCTGTCCCGCCCACAAGAAACTCACATGTTAAAAATCAAGAAACACAAAAGAAGACCGTTTTGTCCACCGACCACCGGACAAAAAACTCCTCGCCCGCCACCACGCGTACCCCCCCCCCCCAATCCCACAAAAACCTCGCATCACATCCATAAAGTTGCAAACACATCACCTCCCACAGCAAATGCCACCCAGACGCAACCGTCAACCCCCTGCCCACAACTTATCCTGGTTCTCCGCCCCCCGCCGCCAAGTCACACTACCCACAGCCTCTGCCCTCGAAGCGCGCGACCGCCACCGTCTCGAGAAATTCCGCCACCACATTCGGGCTCACGACATCCCATACCTTCGAGCAAGCCACAAAGTCTTCGTCCGCGGACCGCACTCCGGTCAATACTTCACGACCACCCTTCGCCTGCTCCTCCAAATCGACTACGTACCGAAGAAAGTAAAAATCCCTGTCACTGCTCTCCCTCACGACTGCATATTCTGCCCAGACGTCACCGACCGCATCTATTACCACCCCCGCCCCTTCGAATACGTCCTAGCAACTCCACGATCGCGTGGTCGACCTCGCCGAGACACCACCATCCCCGCCGCAAGCTCCACTGACGAATCAGAATCAGAATCAGAATCAGACTGGGAATCGGACGAACAATCCTTCATCACCTTTAGCTCCTGAACCATGCCACTCCAACACGTCGTGACATATCAAGCCTTCCGCGAAATCACCAACTTCATTCGCGACAACGGTGATGACTGGAACGAATTCTGCACCAACACAAAACGCGCAGCGCGGAAACCCGTGACCAAACCTACACCCCCCACCTCACCAACACACCACAAGAACGCCGAAACCAATGGACTCCTCGCCCCTGAACCGCTCCTCCAAGCAAACCCTCACCGCTTTGTCCTCTTCCCCATTCAACACGATGACATCTGGCGAATGTACAAAAAAGCCGAAGCCTCATTCTGGACTGCTGAGGAGATAGACCTCAAGCACGACACCACAGATTGGAATCGCCTCACTGACAACGAACGCCACTTCATCTCCCATGTCCTCGCCTTCTTCGCCGCGTCAGATGGCATCGTCAACGAAAACCTCAGCAGCAACTTCACCACAGAGGTCACATCGCCTGAAGCCCGGTGCTTCTACGGTTTCCAAATTGCCGTCGAAAATATCCACAGCGAAACCTACTCGCTCCTCATCGACACGTACATCAAAGACCCCGCGGAGAAACAACACCTCCTCCGCGCGATCGAGACTGTGCCATGTGTCCAGCGGAAAGCGCGATGGGCCCTCAAATGGTGTGACGCCACCACCGCTAGCTTCGCTGAACACATGATTGCATTCGCTGCCGTTGAAGGCATCTTCTTCTCGGGCTCTTTCTGCGCTATCTTTTGGTTGAAGAAACGTGGCCTGATGCCTGGCTTATGCTTCAACAACGAACTAATCAGCCGCGACAAAGGGCTCCGCTGTGATTTCGCGTGCCTTCTGTACTCAAAACTCAACAACCGACTCCCCGAATCACGAATTGTCGAGATCATCAGCAGCGCCGCCGCAATCGAAATGGAGTTCGTTGTCGACGCCCTCCCTGTCGAACTCATCGGCATGAATTCCACCATGATGTGCAACTACATCAGATTCTGCACCGACTGACTGCAATCGACACTTCAAAGTTGGGAACCCATTCGAATGGATGGAAACCATCAGCCTTCAGGGCAAAACCAACTTCTTCGAAAAAGGTGTTGGAGAATACTCCAAATCGGGTGTCGGCGTCGACCGCGCCGACCAAACCTTTGCCCTTGATGCCAGCTTCTGACACCCTCCCCCACCTCTGAATAAGTCAGAAATGAGAAGTGGGATCGTATGTACGATCCATCTTTCTCGATTCTCTTATCGCGTGGTGCTTAAACCGAGTGTTTTACAGTAGTCAATGCAGTCATAAAATATGTTGGTCAGCCCACCAGGGGTCGCGGTGAATTTGCCCCCAATTTGGGGGTGTTAAATTGAGGTCAAACGTACAGTATCTGAGGGGCCCAACTATTTCCCTCTCACCTCACATGCCGCGCGCGTGATTCATTTTTTAGCGTTTGACCGATCCCAAAAACCCGCCCGCGGAAAAGAAGCCATACTTATGTCATTACCCTCTACGAATAAACGCACGATTGTCGTTAATCCATGAATAATGACAGTGGCCGAAGCCGCGGAGAAGATCCCAGCGCAACGTATTATGACGGGGATACCTTCGACGACATGATCGCCTATGCGATGGATTCGAATACTATCAATGACGGTGTCCTGGGTCGGCTGGAGTCCACCAAGCGCGCGACGGATATGGATGATGATGACGCAGACGTCGACCTAGAGGAACTATCGGAGGGAGGGGGTGGGGTCGACGACGCCTCCCTCGACAGTAGCGATATAAGCGGGGAGAGCACCATCAACGAGGTGAGCTCGAAGGCGATGCCGTACAACGCCCAGCCGCTGGTGAACGACGATGAGTCAACCTTGGATATGCGGCCTCCCGCGCCGGAGGTTTCGACTGTTTCGAGCTACGTCGATCAGTTGAATCAGTACGAGCGGAGTAAAGGCAAGTTCATCAAAGCTGGTGTATGTGCAGTATGCATTGCAATAATTGTGGGAGTGGTGCTAGTGGTTATAGCTGCCACTGGTAACAAGGATCCTGCCCCTGCGAATCAAAATCCGTCATCTGCTCCAGTAATGATTCCATTCGATACAAATCCAATCGAAACCATCCACCATGTACAATTGACTTTACAAAATATACCCGACGGACCTCTTCCTGCTGATTATCGAGCATCGATTGTTGGATTCATTGAAGAATTGTTAAAAGAAAGTATTGGCGAATCACTGGAAGTGCTTGAGGTTGCCGACGCGGGGGGTGGCGGTGGGACAAGTCGTAGTCTTGTATTATCACGGCGCTTGGAAACTTATTTACAACTTCGTATCGTCATGGGAGGGCCCTCGAATTACTCAGAAGACGACGTGCGATCGTACGTAGTGGGTGTCATCAAAGCCCGGTCAGAAGATGTTGTCGCCTATATGAAGGCACTCGATTCGGACACATTCAAAAATGTTACTCTTTCCGTGGACACCTTTGATGCCACGGGTCTTATGGTGCCTACAGCTTCACCATCACTGTCTCCGCAAACTGAAGTGCCAACTGCGACACAAACCACAGAATCGACGGCTTTACCGTCACTGTCTCCACAAACGGAAATGCCGAACTTGCGTACACCGTCACCATCGTTGTATCCTGAAGTCACGACTAAAGCACCAACCACAATAGCCCCAAATACCAAATCCCCAACAAACAAACCATCTCTACGGCCCACACGCATTCCAATTCCACTAACATTACCCGTGCCGACCCCTTCACCATTGCAATCGGGCGGATCAATAATTTCACCATACGGCACAGCCTCTGATCCAGTCGGCAGTCCAACGACTACGTCTGACGGCTCAGTGAATCAGGGGACTGTGCTAGCTCCTGTCTCCGGGGGTCCATCCAATAGTTACTTTTGCGCCAAAACTTCGTACACTGAAAATTGGAATATAATGTTAGAATTCAACTGTGAGCTTGGATGCCCTTCAATGGCTCATACGGATTGTCCAGAAGGGCATCAATGTAGCCTATCAGAATATTGTGGCAGCCTTCGAAGTTGAGAACAGTGTGTGTAAATGGTAATTATATAAATAGGGACAATGCTCATCCGGCAAAAGTTCAAAAATTCACTGCCGTGTTCATCATACCAAAGCTGCCAGTAATCGAATCAAGTATCTACATAGAGTATGAGAAGAACGTTTCATGTGTCACGTCTTTTCACTGCTCATCTACTTAATTTACTGTTCGATCCAATGGTCTTCAATTTTTGCTGTGAAGTCCTTTGCACAACAATGCCATATCCCGTACTTATGCAGTACCCTCAAGCTCACCCCAGTCAAGACTCAAGAAACGTCTCATGGATCAGCGAGAAGAGCTACAGGACTTAATGAAGGCGACATCAAAAGTTGCTAAGATAGGCTTCACCGTAAGAGCTAAAAAGCAAAGTCAGTTATGGCAGGAATCAAAACACCCCTCCTCCTGTATTGGTATTGTACAGGATATTATGCCTCGGGTGGGGTGCTATGGGAGCACTCATGCTCATTCTGGTGAAAGTAACATCCACTTGCTTAGTAGGCTGTCCTGTGGTGATCCAATTAATTGGCATCAGGTATGGCTATGTGTTGGGCATGAGGGCAAGGGGGGCCTTTCTGCCAGCAGGGGCCATGGTTGATGTGTGTTGTGATTGTGAGTAGAATCAAGCTGTTACCCATACTGCTTCTTGCTCACCTCACTTGCTGGGAATCACTGGGAAAGGTATTACATCATAAAATTGGCAAATCATACTTGATACATATACAAGAATGCTATTTATCTAAGGAGCCTGATTCCTAGTCACTCACTGTCCATTGGCAAAAAACCTAATCATACTTTTCCATTCTTTCTGTACTCTTCAGTCTGCCTCAGTCATCCATCAGTGTCACAAACTGTGCATTGATGTTGTCTAAAGGTAAAGGCGGAAAATTCTACAAGTACTGTTCTGTCATACCCTATCTTTGAGAGGCAGGAAGAATAATTTGATTCATACCCCTTGATTTTATGTCAATGGCCACTTTCAGCTATCACAATATGCATTCAATTCATATGAGTACCCATGTAGAAAAATTCAATTGCTGTCACTGCTTGTGTGTGTGTTGAGCACAATTTTCTCAAAAGAATATCAGATACAAATTCATAAATCTTGTTTCCTCCCTGCACATGCTGACCATCATGCAAATGAATTAGAATCAGTGGAAGGCTACTAAAAAATAAAGTTTACTATCTTCCCAAAGTGAGGCAAATTCATTTGATCTCTGAATGTCAGGAAAATGGCCCAGATAATGGGCGAGTCAACAGAACATGAACCCATGTGACCTGTAGGGGTAATGAGGATGAAATTGAAGATTGAAGCAAAAAAAAACATGACGAGACAGTCATTTTAATGTCATTATTCAATTGGGACCTAAATATTCAAAAAAGATTGAGAAAAACATCCCAGGATGCATTTTTCAATATAATGGTATTATCCCTTTCTCCAGACCCAGACCCGGACCAGGACCCGGACCCGGACCCAGACCCAGACCCGGATGAAGACCACAATTGCCAATGAGAAAGGTTCAACACACACCACAATCAACTCCAGTGGCAATCCCCCCAGTCAATCAATAGGTAAAAAACCAATATCTCAGAACCACAGGTTGGATGAGACCACTGTTTGAACCTACTTGAAGAGGATTGCTGCACACATCCAGCAATTCCCAATTCAATTGTGTCTCACGTTCCATTTTTGTTTTTGTGTGTGTCAAGTCAAGGCCAGGTGTGGTGCTGGTGCATTTCTCATTGATCGTTGGTGGTTGTGGTCTGGAGAAACTGGAAAGAATAATTCCTTTTTGCACTCCCTGTCATCTTGTGAATAACAAGACACATCATCACAGTTCAAGGAGCAAGTGAGGTTGAGCATTAAAATTTAGCCTAGGATTAAGATGTATTATTGTAGATATGTAGATACGATTACTCTAGCACAACTGATCAACTTCTCTTGATCCCATGCCAAGCGTGAGGACGTTGGACATTGTCAGGCTATGAGCCTCTTTTAACGTTTGCTCCTTGCCGCAGCTCAGCATCTCTTCTCCCTAATTTTTCAGAAATTACTGTGCCTTTATTGTTGGCCATCGGGCTGCGCAATTTTGGCTGAGGAATTTTATTCAAGCTCTACTTTTTTTTCGGTTCCAATAATGCCCTCAGGCCCCCCGGGCCCTACGACGTTAGAGGTGAGTGCAACAACTCAACCAATCATCCCTCTCCCTCCATCACCCGGTTGGGTTATGACTCAATCGCGCAATACTGCTCTTGGTGGCAACCCACCTTCCCCCTCCAACCTACCTAATGTTCTGGCCCTCCAGGTGGCACAACCTCCTCCTACTCGGGGACTTCCCTCCCCTTCCTGGGGAATTGTTGCCCATGTCATCGCCTGTTCAAGCGGAAACTCGTCCTCAAGAACCAACTGTTGCCGACGTCCCTCCCCACCCTGGGGAAATGTGGCTCGCTTTGTCGTTTGTTGGAGGTTCCTCCTCCTTTATTGCTTTAAGTTGGCGTCACGGGATCAGGGCCTTCACACTATCCCCCTCTGTGATGCCATTCTGAAAGCCCCCAATCCTACACCTGTGGTCTTTGTTGAAAAATACCCTTCCGGGTTCAATCTCGATTGTACCCTTTCCAACAATGGGGTGAGGGATAATACCGTCTCTACTGGCATCCCTGCCTCATCTGCCAACGAGGGGGCTCCTGCTCCCCCCGCTGACCCCAGCATTCAAGCTACGCTAGATAACACATGGTCCTGCTCTGATGACCCTGGTGGACCAGATGATTCTGCTATGTTAAAACTAGGGGGTCTTGCAAGCAAGAGTGGCAAGAAGCTGGATAGTGCTATCCATTCTTTTCGTCAGGAACAACTTGAACATGACTCGTGGGTGGACTCGGTCCTTAAGGAAATATGTCCTCTCAACACTAAATAGTTGATCACGTACCAATTTATTGTAACCCAGCACTTCG
>JALLAZ010002692.1:0-10234 GCA_036939755.1 Stephanodiscus triporus | reverse complement strand
ACCCACACCCCTATCTTTTGCAGACGAATGTGCTAGACCACAGCCTAACACAACATTAGGTTCATTGGCGTATTTATTTGCATTGTCTTTTTGTCTTCTTTGTTTGACTGAGAGGATGTATGTCTTTTTACCTACATTCTAGTAATGTTACTATATTTTCCTGCTTTGAACAATATGATTACTATTTTTGTATATATGATACTTACCACATCAAAAACCCTCATCACACATCACCCAAACAAATTTAACACAATCCCACACTCACTGACCATGAAAAATTAAGTGTCAATTTTAAGGCAAAGGAAGATTGAATCCTGTTGGGAAAAACCCTTCATTCTGACTGCCTCAATTATACCACAATCAACGAGGGACCACGTTGGCATGGGAGAAATTGACCAGGGGATCGTGTGGCGGCTTCATTTTTAGGAGGAGAAATTGGAATTTTATCACGTTTGCAGGGGGGGGTCCCGTTGCATGGAAGACAATTATTATGCCCGGCCGCACACCTCAAATACATGACAATCAAAAAGCAATCACATTGGTGTGGTCAAAATCGACTGAGGGATCGCATGGTGGCTATGTTTGTAAGAGTGGAAAATGGAGTGTTGGGGCGGTTTGGTGGAGGTAGGATTGAGGGGCATTTCGTGACCGGGCGGGCGATTCTGATGGCCCTGCCTGGTTGTGCACTTCAAAAACATAACAATCAACAAGCAACCGTGTTGGCGCGGTCGAAATCGACTGGGGGATAGCATGGTGGCTACGTTTGTAAGAGTGGGAAATGGAGTTTTTGGGCGGTTTGGTGGGGGTAGGATCAAGGGGCATTTCGTGACCGGGCAGGCGATTCTGATGGCCCCGCCCGGTTGTGCATTTCAAAAACATAACAACGGGGGATTGCATGGAGGCTACATTTGTAAAAGGGGACAAATGGAGTTTTGGGACGGTTTGGTGGAAATAGGATTGAGAGGCGTTTCACGACCAGGCGGGCGATATGTTTGGAAGAGGGGAGAAATGAAGTTTTTGGGCAGCAGTTTTGTGGGGGTAGGATTGAGATTCTGATGGCTCCGCCCAGTTGCAAATTTCAAAAACATAACAATCAATGATCGGCATAGATGGATGTTGGGTCCAGCATTGGCAGTTCTTTTTTTGCATTGTGCCTGATCGGCTTACCTTTGAAAATTATCATCGAAGTCAAAAAATCACCAGCAGCTGACACAGTCACAGTAAGTGCTGCCATTGCTCATTTTGTTCCATCCGTTGTCTTCCAGATTTCAAACTTTGGTACGAAAACAAAAGCAGCATCTGGGTCTATGTTCCAGACATAATGCAGATCACGATGAGGTCCGGTGAGAAGCGGATGAGTTTTGTTGATGAACTCCATTGCAGTAGCCTTGTTCGACCACATGCGATAGATGTATTTTCTATTGCCTTGTAGCAGGCATTGAAGGACTTACCTCTAAATGTCGTCCGGAGCAAGGACGTCACCTTATATGCCCCTGACTGTCTAAATTTGATGCTGGGCTACTTCTTTGAGTTTGAGGAGTGTGTTGCCAAGGCCACAGCATGCCTCTCTGGTGGTGCAAGGCCCTTTTGTGTCGAGTCGACCTTGCTCAAGTCCTGGCTCCTCCGGAATGGAGTCCAGTCCAAGCGTCTTTGGGACTTGCCCCCCTATGCGGCTTACTGTGTGGTGGATACTGTGCGCACTGTTTCCCTTGACAAGAACCAGGGGGTTTGGCCCCTGGGGATCATGAAGGTTTGGATGCGGCTGTGGTCGGACTGCAGCCACACCAAGACGTTGAGCATGTGGCAACACCCAGCTCTGTGCTGGCCTTTGGTCGGGCATTGAAGCCATCCTCCACGCCAACCAAGCAATCTGGCCACAAATTTCTGTATGAACCACAGACTCAGCCAAGGAAGAGGACAAAGAGGATCTGGAAGCTTTGGCTCTGCATCAACAGGTTCATCCGGCAGGGATGCTTGGCCCAGGGATTGACCCAGGGGCAGCAAAGGACGACAGCAACTCCCACTACAAGGAGGGGACTGGCTTTGGCTCTGCTCTGTTTGATGCTTGGAATGGCTTCAACGAGCTGAACCGGTACCTCATGCTCTGGAATGTGGTGCACCTGTGGAATCACAGGAGTTGGTTTGCATTCAACTGCAATTGTCATTGGGTCCGGTGCTTGGTGCGGATGGAGCCGGGCGATCCTCCCATCATCATCCACTCATGGGAGGGGATCATGCAGGGCAACTGCCTTGCCATGAGTCTGTGTGGAGTGGCACTGATGCCAGTTGCGTTGTGGATGCGTGAGATGATTCCCAAGGTCTTGTAGCCATGGTACTGCAATGATGCAGGCTGCTCGGTGCCTGGACTTCCTCGTGAAGTTACAATCCATGGCACTCATGTGCAACTTCTTGTTTGCCTGTAGCCGATCAATATTCTTCATCTATTTTGTCAGGAGGCAGACATTCACACCGAGCTCTCCCACTGCTGCTATCCAACAGATACCTGTCTCGGACAAGAGACAGCCACACTCCTCGAGGGGCATAATCTTTTTGATTACAGCATACTGCTTGCGGACTTTGCCCATCGCACCCCCCTTTGGACAGACGTGGAGCAAATGAGGCATCATGAGAGGGGAAGGATGGATGCAGGATGTTAGTATTCTGAGGTGCGCCAAAAATTTGGCCATACTGAAACTACATCTACTCCTCAGCACACCAAATTGAAATACAGGAACAAGTATGTGACACCTGAAGAAATGCCAAAAAAATTAATTTTTGTTCCCACGTAGATTTTCATCCATTCCTGACATCTGACCCTGTTAGACCCTCCCAATGAGGATACTACTTTTGGCGGGGAAGAAATAGCTTCCCGCCAAATAGGCCTTATACATAACGGCTGTTTCCCAACAAATCCACAACCTGGCAATAATTTAGCCAACGATACGAGATGGGGTAAACCAAGAATTACTCCTAGAACTCATAAATGATAAATAACCTATTCATCGAGCTCAGCGTAGTTCTTAGGTTCAGCAGTTATTTATCATCATCAACTGAGTCGATCGACCAACCCGATGACTACAAAAATACAACTACATCAGACGACCAAGCCCAGCACCTTCCACAAGCAAAGAAACATGTTGGAAGCATCAAAATCGTCAAGTGCGTACGACACCCTCATCGGGGCACGCAACAAGATCATCCGCCTCAACGGCATAATAACTCCGAAAAATGTCGACAAACTTGAGGACAAGCTTGGCGAAGTGTGTACCATCATAAAAATGCACCACTACACCAAGGGCCAGAAGTATGGTCACCTCGCAAGTGTCATCCCGCAGGACAAGTACAGGATCGTCATCAACGACGCCGCCTGGATCCACACGGCCCCCATCAACCCAGGCGCCTAGAGCGCCTGCACAACGTGAACAACTTGTTGCCGAGCACAAGTAACTCCAGAGCAACTACACCAGCTACCTAGGCATACAAGAAGCAGGAAAGGAGCTCATCCTGTACGCCATCGGCGCCGATGCACTAGCCCCACTTAAGAAGCAGTACATCGGCTTCAGAGACTCCACGATCCTCACGATGTTGGACCACCTCCGCAAGAAAACGGCCATCAAGATGACAACGGCGCAAAAGCACGAGTACAAGATCGCCGGCTACAACGCACCGTGGGACCCCACTACGAGCATAACAGCCTACTTCACCTTGCTCGACCGCTTCCAAATCTCGCTCGGCGACCGTGGAATCACGACAAGCGACGACGAGAAGACGATGGCGGCGGGAGCCCAGATGTGGAACAGCGAGATGTTCACCGAGGAGCAAATGCTTGCCTGGGAGAACAAAACACCAGCGACGCAAACCTGGGCATTGTTACAAACCTACTTCACCAAAAAATGGTTGGAACGCAAGCAATACTCCGCAACGACGGCGAAGCAATCACGTTTCAAGGAAGCTGCACTATTAGCGCAAGAAACGGCGGCGGCAGAAGAGGAAGGAGAAACACAAGCACTGCTTTTTTCGATGCTCCAAGAACAGCACGACAAGCAGATTGCCACGATGGCCGCAGCGAACAAGGCCAACATGGACGCCATTCTAGAAAAAATGAACGCACTAGTGGCAGCCGGCGGTGGCAGGAGGCAGGACCCCAACAAGGAGAACACCCCTCCAATGGGGACCCCATCGGTGGCGGGAGGCGGAGACGTTCCAAAGAAGCCCAAACGCAAGAAAACGCTCTGCCCGAACTGCAAGTCTTTTGTCTTCCACAGTCACGACAAGTGCTACGAGCTGGAGGTGAATAAGGACGCGCGCTACACTGGATGGAAATCAATCTTTACCCCCGAATGACATCAGCCGGGGACAGCAAGAGATCTTAAAGTAGCAGCTAAACTAGTTAAAAACACTGCAGCTTCAAAGAACTAATGGTCCCCACTAACCTGTCTAGTCGACGAACAGGATGAGGATGGAATCCAACACGATGACCAACCCATTGCCAGGGTACTGTCCGTTCTAATGGACAAAAGCCCCGGCAACAGGACAGCAGCGCATTGGGCGCGAAAGGTGGAAAATAGGCGAGCAAAAAAGGCCGGTATATTGGATACCGGAGCAACATCCGGCGCGGCACCAGAGGAAGACGAGGAATATTTCGAGGACTCGGGACAACTGTCTAACAAAACATTTATGCTACCAGACAAACGCACCCACCGAGCAACCAAGAAGATGCTCCTTCGACAGCCACTCCGCGACGGAGCAAGGGAGGTGAACATAGTCCCTGGACTACACTCAACCCTAATCAGCGTCCCAAAACTAGCAGACTCAGATTACATAACAGTTTTCGGAAAAACCAAGGCAACTATTTATGATGCTACCACAACCAACGTCGAAGCAACCGAATCACCCGTGCTCACAGCACACAGATGCACGGAGACGGGACTGTGGAAACTACCGCTGGAGAACAACCAACCAACCGACAACATCAATGCAATCTTCGATCTACCAAGCACGTGCAAGACATTACTTTAGTACCATGCGGCAGCTGGCTTCCCCCCGAAAGAAACGTTCATCGATGCCGTCCGCGCAGGCAACTTCTCAACGTGGCCAGCCCTCACCGTCAACATGGTACACCGCCATTTCCCCGACTCCATCGAAACATCAAAGGGGCATCTCAAGGGACAGCGGCAGGGCATACGTTCCACGAAGCAAAAGGCATTAGAAAAATTGGTCAAGATGGCGGCGGTCCAGATCAAACAGGAGCACGAGGACTCACCTCCCACCACAACCACCCGACACAACGATATCTTCATCTACATCGAGGACCCCAGCAACAGGATCCACTCCGACCAGACCGGCGGATTCCCATACACCTCTCAACGCGGCAATTGATACATCATGGTGGCAATACACCTTGATGCCAACTATATTTTCGTAGAGCCAATGAAGAATAGGACAGAGGGCCAAATGATGGAGGCATAACAACGCATCATCAACCAAATGCGAGCAGCGAGACTAGGTCTCAAACTCCAAGGCAGGGTTATCGCGATTGCGACCCCAACCGTCGTCATCTTTAGGAATGTCAATGTCCATATCCTTGGTCAGCTTGGAGGACATGTTCGAGAGTTCTGAGATCACTGAGCAAGCCTCAGTCAAAGTTGAGGTCAACTCCATGATCGTCTTCTGGGCCTTGGCTGTGGTGGTCTGCCCAGTGCCAGGCACCTGGGTGTTCTTACTGCAAAGTTGCCAGTGCTTGGCTCTCATCGCAGGCGTAAAAAGTGCATACTCATCAGAGGGGTACCACTTGTCTTGGACATTTGTGACCTTGTCGATCTCTTCTTGAGGGACAAGATTTTGCTTGCGCTTGTCCGGGTCACCGCGGCCGCCGCCACGGCCCCGTCCGCGTCCACATCCACCACCACCACTGCCGCGTCCCCCGTCCCCTCGTCCTTGGAGAGCAGAGATCTTGTGGGTTGTCTGATTGGTCGAGTCAAAGTGCTTTCTGTTTGCGCGGTAGGTATTGACATAGAGCTGCATGATAGCATCCAAGTCTTGGAATGCTGCGCAATTGGCCATGATGGTGGTCTTCACAGACGCAAACCTCAAAGTAGTGGATCTTCATGTTGTCTTGTAGTTCACCGATCCCAAACTCGACTAGACCAGCATGAAGATTGTGCTGCTCGACATGGGCAGTACAGTACTTGTCAAAGTTGTAATTCTTGCGGTCTTCAGTGTAGTACAAGTTCTGGAGGGTCGTGAGGATCGAGTTGTACATCGTGTCGACTCTATCACGTCCAAAGTGATGGGTGTGAAGAGTACGATAGGTCTGGCGGCCGTCCTGGGCCACCGCATACTTCTTGGCATGCTGCCAGCTGGGCGTATTGCTAAACAGGGCGTGAAGAATCGCCCATACCTTCTTGTTGTCGGTCGTGAAGGTCGGCGCCCAGGGTCCTACGGTCTCAAGGATCTCCAGGTCCGTCTCGAATTCAGCGTCATCCCCCAAGATGGGAGCGCGGGAGATCATCTACTCATCAATGGAGGAGAACTTGGATTGGTCGTGCCCAAAAGGGTAGTCTCTGTCGCTGTCGTCGTCAAGCTCAGTGCCCCAGATATTAAACCTGATGACGTAGGAGAGAGGGACACCCTGAACACCGCGCACGCGGGTCAGGATTGTCTTGACCTTGTCGAAAGCCTTACCGGCCGTGTTATGGTCTAAGGGCAGCGGGTCATAGGCGGGCTCCTTATTATCGGCGCGCCAGCCGTCCTCGATCTTCTTCTGCTCCTTGAGCAGATTGATCTTCTCCAAGGTCACCCGCACAAGCGGCGTCGCAGTGGTGCCGATCGGGCGGTTGGTCCGGAACTGGTGCTTGACCCAGAAGGCCAGCAGCTTGATTCGGCTCACTGCCAATTCAGCAATCCCATTGTGGGTCTTATCTTTGCGCAGCGCGCTAAAGATGTTGTCGATGAGGTCGTCGTCCAGCTCGTTGAACGTCTTCGCGTCCTTCAGCTGTTGTACTTCGTACATTGCTGTCGCGATGCTGAGGGAGAACCCAAAGACTTTTTGATACCAGTCGATGAAGTTCACCTTGGTGTCCTGGTCTCGCATGGTCTGTGCAGGCTGTCGACTTATGTCGATTGGTCGGGTCGGTCGAATTGATTGAAATCGATCGTGTCAAAGTTCGCGTGGTCGTCGCGAGGTCAATTCTCCAAAGCACCGGCCGTGGCGCAGAGTCGAATGGGTCTGATAGACTCAAGATATTATATCAGGGCATAGGTACTACTGAAGACTAATGGCCTTGGCCGGGGAGGTCACGTGGACGCCCTACCCCTATTCATCATGGTCTAAATAACAGTTATGAGAATTATATGCTATGCTTTTGATGGTTCTGTTGAACCATCACGCTCAACATGAGGCGACGTGTTCGGATTCTGCGTGGCACGTGCCTGATGCCTCCGGCATGTTCCTTTTATGGTACAAGCTACATACGAGGGAAAAGATCCACCCAAAGGAATCTGTCTCTTTCTTGTCGAAATTGAGTCAGGTTTCTCACACAAGGGTGGGAGAATTACTCCCTCCACTCGCCCACAGATGAGCATATTTCCTCACCGGGTGTAAATCGCGAGAAGGGAGAAATCGGGTTGGCATGGAGGAAACCGTACATAAGTTATCGTACGAAAAAAATTATGTACTGTACGTTTGGCATTTTACCACCCCCAAATTGAAGGCAAATTCACAGCGACCCCGGTGGACTAAGGCTGTGATTTCTTTAGCGAATACTCTAGGTAGTCAGATACGCAAATACGCAGAAGACGGGAGCGAAGTTTTTTTTTGTTCGCGACTGTTCTTTTGCGAATTCGTACCTGCGGATTTTGTTTTTGTTGGTTAATAGTCCGCAAAAAAAACCAAATTGACCCCGAAATTTATCTGCGTATCTGAAAATTTTTATTTGCGTGCAGATAATCCCCTCCGCGTGGAAGATTTATCTGCGCGCAGATAAATCTATCTGCGCCGCAGGTAAATTATTTTTGTGTCGACGTGGAACGTATTTGTGAGGGTGCATACCAGTACGCACAACCCTCATCGTCGCATTAACGTCCCCCCCTGGCCCCTCTCTTTGCGGCAGCTAGGGAAGATGTCTTCCCCCCCTTCCGACGATCCCTTGGCTGCATTCGATTTTCTATCGGATTTTTTGCCAGTCGTTGACTTTGGGGAAGGGTTTCAATTCGATCAGCCTTTTCATTTTGATGATTTTGGTGGTGCCCGTGATGGTTCGCCGTCTTTCGGCGCGTACGACGACGATTCCTGCTCGTTCTCTGATGAGAGCAGTGTGCGTCGTCGCAGCCGCCGCAGCCGTCGTCGCAAGCAGCGCAATCCTAATCGCCACTACCGAAGGGAAAGCGTTTTGTTGTCGAGTTGGTACCGGAGTTTTCTCCGGCCTGGCATCACGCGCGATCTCACACATGAGCTGTCCGTCTCTGACCGCTTTGGGGAATTTCGATCGTTGTTTCGAATGCCCCTCGCGAAAGTAGAGGAGTTGACGGATATTCTCATTTCCCGGGGGTATATCAAAGTGCCCAGATCGCACAGGTTTCGGGCGGAATTTCGTGAGTTTTCGTGAGCGCTCGGAGCTGCTCGTGATGTCGGCACTGTATCGGTTGGGGAATGGTAACTCGTTTCGTCAATTACGGTCAATGTGCCACATCAGCGCATCTGAGACACGCTTGTTCTTCATGGACTTTCTTGATGCGATGGTTGAGATGAAGGATGAGTATATTTTTTTGCCTCGAAACATTGCCGAATTGCGTCGGACGATGAAGTGCTATGATGAAGTTGGCCTTCCCGGGTGCTGCGGTTCGATGGACGTTGTTCACGTCAAGTGGTCGTCCTGTCCCACCGGGGACCGCAATCGTGCAAAGGGTAAGGAGGGCTATCCCACTCTTGCATTTCAGTGCATCACAGATTACAATCGTAGGGTGATCGGTATACACGGTCCGCAGTTCGGCACTCGCAACGACAAGGAGATTGTGAAGGTTGACGCCAACGTCAATCAAATTCGCACTGGATGGTTTAAGGATATCTCGTGGAAGTTTTATAACAGCAATGGTACAGTTGGAAAAGAGCGAGGTGCGTATCTTATCTGCGATAATGGATATCATCGCTGGCCGATTTCGATTTCCCCCTACGCAAATGCAGATTGTGCGTCGCTCGAGGGGTACTTTTCGACAAATCTAGAAAGCGTCCGCAAGGACGTGGAGTGCACTTTCGGTATTCTAAAGAAACGCTGGCGGGTTTTGAATGATGGATTATATTATCGTGACATCCAGACATGTGAGAAGGTCTTTATCACATGCTGCTGTCTCAACAATTTCCTCCTTGACCTGATGGAGAGGACAAACGTAACGGTTGGTCGGGGGGCGCCGATTGGTGATGACGGGATTTGGTTGGACGGGCACACCACGTTCTATTCGGCTGACTCATCGGAGTTGGCGTTATCAAAAAAATTTGCGAGTAGGCGTGCATTGCTGGCGAAACATCTTTACGTCTTCCGTCAGAAGGGTCGTGCAATGTAGTTTTTCAGTCTTTGTTTCCCCGGGCATGGGAGAGGACCCAAAGGAAGGGAGGTAGGGGGGTCCTCAATTTTTTTGTTGTTTAATAATTCAAATAGTAATGTTAACACAAAAAATACTTCACTTAACGTTACTCGTTACTAGTCGTCGTCCTCGGCCAGCACCGCCACATCGTCGTCCTCATTATCTTCGCTGGGTTGCGAGCTACGCACGGACAAAGCGGAAAGTGGCGTTTCTCCACTGCCATTGTTTGAGGACCCCATCATTTTGTTGAGTAGATCAACCACCATTTTGTTGTACATTTCCTCGCCGTGCATTGCCTTGTACACCTCGGCATTCTCCCTAAGAAGCTTCAGCTTCGTCTGAATGGTCTCTATCGCTATCTTCTCCGCCTGCGCCTGCATCCCCACCACCCTCGCCTTCTTCATAGTGTGCTCAACGTCTCCGTATCGCTCCCCTCCAACCCCTCCAACGATCCGCTCCGCCTTTGACTCCTCCCTCTCTTTCGCCAACGCCGCTCGGCTGTTTGCCCTTGCCTCTTTCCGGGTGTTCCCCGCCGGCAGTTCCGTCGGTCGCGTGCTCAGGTCCTTGCAATCTTTGTGCACAAAGCAGCAAAGCATAAATTTACAGGACATAGACGTGAGCCACCAATTGTCAGGAATCACCGCCTGGAGTGCTG
>JALLAZ010002689.1:0-10836 GCA_036939755.1 Stephanodiscus triporus | reverse complement strand
TTATTATTCGTTCCCCCCTCCCCCCCCTTCGTCCTCTTCTTCATCATGCCCAAATCGGCGAAGTTCAAGTCCTCGACCACGATCGGATCCGATAGCAATTGCAATCCCTCGTCGCGACAGTTGAACCTCACCGGCTCGCCTTCCAATTTCGTCCAATCGAACGCCGGGGGCCGAAAGAGGTTGTGGAGGGAATAACTCGCCGGCGACGCCAACGTCTGCACCCCCCTCGGTATCCACGAATTCGGATCGTTCGGCCTTTTCATCAGTCGCGCGGAGGCGTCGGATATCGTCGCGACGAGTCCCTCCTCGCTCGCGACGCTGCCGACGATCTCGGCGATCGCGACGTCCGCGCGATCGCCGTCGGGGAGGTCCAACTCCGTGGAATACCCCCCGAGGACGAATATCGTACCCTCGTATCCGGCCCTGCGCACCGCCTCCCTCGCCGATAGACACGCGGATTTCGAAGCCTCGACTGCGTACACCTTGCCCGCGCCCGCCCTCGCGGCGATTATCGCGAAGAGGGCGTACGGACCCGTGCCTAGATCGAGTACCACCTGACTGCTCGGACCGCCCTCGGCGGAATTCAGGCGATTTATTATCGCCCTCTCGAAGAGAGGCGTGCGACTCTTGTCGTTGACCATTGCCATGTAGGCCGATTCGTCGAACGATACGAATTCGCGTTGGGAGTCGAGGCTGTTAAGACCGTCGACTGCGCGCCACGATGCGGATATCGGCGTGGTGGTCGTCGTGATCGTCGACGTCTCTCCTCCACCTCCTCCGCCACCTCCTCCGCCACCTCCTCCGCCACCTCCTCCCCCGGGGGAAACGGGGGAGATGAGGCCGGATGCGAATGCATCCGGGGGCAGGACCAACGTCGTCGTCGTCGTCGTCGTCGTCGTCGGCAGGACGAGGGGGGCCAGGGAGAGGTCGCGGAATCGTTCGATGGCGGACCGACGCGTGGTGGCGGAGGCGTTGTCGGGGACGGTGAATCCGCGGACATGCGGGGAGGAGGAGGCGGCGATCAGCAGAGAGAGGATGAAGGGGGCCACGATTATGTGGCGAGGTGGGGAGCCAGCCTCGAGCGGGGCCATCGTGTCGCGGTGGGTCCGACCGAGTAATATGAGATTTTTTACAAGGAACTATCAACGTACGTAGGAATTCGTACAGCCCACCACAACGCCGATGTTCCCGCCGGTCCCCCTCTCCGTCGCCAGCGCGGCGCCCCCGCGGTCGTCGCGCAGGCGTCGTCCCCCAAAGCGCGGTGGCGCGAGCATTTTGGCGCGGGTTGGGGACCTGTCTGTGCGCGAAAGATGGCGGGCCAGAGAAGTTTTCGATTTTTCATTTTTCTTCCCACCCTTGCCTTGGCTTTTCTCAAGTCTCTCCCCTTTCAGCTCCCGCTTCAACAATCTCCGCAGGCAATCGATCGAATCGGATCCCAGCGAATTAGACGTAGCAAATAAAAAGCGTCTGGTTCCGATATCCTCCGGTGGATAATTCACCAACAACCCCTTCGTCGTTCCTTCCGTCGTTTTCCTTTCTCCCGAGTGTTCTTCCCAAAATCAGTTATGACTTCAACCCCTCCCGAATCGATATTGGCCGCCGAGAAGAAGGATGCAGGAGAGGATTGGATCCTCGACTTTCCCGAGTCCGTTGCGTTCGAAATCCCGATCAAGAAGAAGGTGAGCAGCAATCTTTGCAACGTACAAATTGCCATCATTGGGCACGAACATCCTTTTTCGGACCTCCTAACGTCCAGGCTATTGCTCCGCTCCGATCTTCCAAGGAAAGTACGATTCCCTCGTCGATTCAAATGAGGCTCGCTGGACTGGCGGATAGCCCGAGGAACGCGTTTAGCTTGGAAGACATCAACAGAAGAATTGACGAGGCGAACAAACGCAAGCAAGATACTTTGGACGCTGACATTTCCAAGGTGGCCGCTCACAATGCCAAAGCTCAGGCCATCTTCGAAAAGTCAAAGGAGCAAGCGGCGGAGAAGCTCAATTCGCTTGAAGCAAGAATTAATTCGAAGCTTAGTAACGCGGAGGCCAAGAAGAATGAGGCTACTACTTCTTGGGTGCAAAAACTTTCTCAGGCCACAATTGACAAGCTCCAGCGTGGAGCCAAAGCGAAAGTAGACGAAGAATGGTCGGCGAAGGAGCTGGAAACCAAGATCGACATCAAGTCATTGACGGCTGATTTGCGTAGGGAGGAAATGAAACTGGAGAACCAGGAGAAGCTGGCGATGGTCAACCAGGATAAGCTCAGCCGGGGTCAGCTCGCTCTCAGTGCCGCCGAAGACGCCGCGAAGCTGATTGATGCTCGCATCGAACAGAAGGTTGTTGCCGCCGATCATCGTCGTGAAATGAATCAAATCCTTCAATCGGCTCGTCTGAACGAGTGCGCTGCATCTAAGAAGGAGAAAGCAGCAGACGCGCTCAAGCAAGACGAGGAGCAGAGACACGCGCTCCTCGCCGAGATTGAGGATAAGGCGAAGCGGGCGGAGGAGCGAAAGGCGCGGGCGATCGCTGAAAAAATCGAGGCCATTGCGGCCCAAACCAAAGACAAACTCCGTCGAGGGTTGGACGTCGGCAAGCTAGTGGACGAAAAGGCCAAGGAGAAGAGCGAACAGATCACGACTAAGGTCGAACAGGCCAATAAGCGTCGCGAAGACCTAATCCGTGACCAGCAGGAGATTCTGAAGGACTTGGCATTGAAGAAGGAGCGGCTCGTCATCGAAAGGAAAAAGGAGGAAGAGAAGGCTATCGAAGTGATTGGCAAGATGATTCGATCGAAATTGCACTCTGCTAATGAAAGGAAAGAGGGCATCATTGCGAGCAAGGTGGAGTCGATCAAGAGTGGTTATGATATGAAACAAATGCGGGCTCAGGAGACGTTGCAACTGTCGCTAGCCGAAGCGAAGGAGTTAAAGTTGATGAGCGAAAAGAGGCTGGCGCGGGCTACCAAGAAGAAGAATGCGATTCTTAAGGCGATGGTTGACGAGAGGCAAGATGAGAATAGGAGCAAGATCGACAAGGTGGCGCAGCTCAACAAAATCAAAGGTCTTGAGGAGATCCAGCGTCTCATCGACATCGAGAGGAAGCTTGTGGAAGCCAACGAGAGGAGGGAGGCTCAGCTGTTGGAAATGATGCCGACCAAGAAAGTGCTACCGTCCCCTCGAGGCTCGACTACGAGTAATATCGAGGAGATCGAGAATCGTATCAATAAGGCAAACTTGCGCCGAGAAAGCTATCTCGCCGAGAAAGTCGACAACGCATCGAAGAAGAGGAAGGGCAGTCCCATTGGTCGAGAGCTCTTCGCGGCGTCGCCCACGAGCGACGATGCGGAGTTTGATGCGAAGTATGAGGTACGTGTGGATAAATGAACGCCTCACTTTTGCCTTCCTTCGTCTCTGTAAAAAAACCTTGACTTAAAATGCTTTCTCCGTATCAGGTCAAGTCTGAAGTGGAAGAGGAGCACCGCCAATTCCTTCGTCGCGCCAGTGTCCTTACCCTCCTCACCGAGGTAGGAGGCTTAAACCTCTACTTCGTTGCAGTCGGTGGTATCGCGGTAGCCATAATGGGTCTTATGCTATTCAAACGAAACGCCTAATCGCGTGGGAGAAATCAAGTAAGCAGGGCAGTCGAGGAAGATGGGACCGTGGTGGAAACGACTTATCTGATATGCATAAGTATCACTACAGAATTGTCTATTATCTGGTATAAAGTGGACATCAGTATTGCCATTTCTACATTTCCATTGTCCATATTCTCTCATCTCTAGACAGATCTAATACTGTTGCAAATCAAAACGATTTATAAAATGCATACGGCATAGGTGACGTTGGCGACCGCCTTGTCATCGACTGACCTGCAGACGCCGTCGTGCGCGCGAGCGTGGCAATTTGTGGCATTCGCGTGCGCTATGACGAAGGGAACTCCCAGCGGTTTCCCCGCCTGAACCGCTCTTTTGGACACGTTGGCCGCGTTGACGACTCGCCTCTTGGGTCCCGGGCAATCCGTCACCACATCATGGTTGAGGTCGATGCGCGTCACCAACGACTGATCGTGGGACATCCTTGCAATGAAGGAATGACCATTGTACGTATTCTCGGAGGAGTAGGGCTTTTCAAGGGGATCAAGATAAGCGGTGAAATACTTGCACTGATTATCTCTGTAGACCACCCCTTCTTCCTCAGCCTCGCCGCCTGGATTTGTGTCTTGGGTGGCGAAGAAGATGTCAATGGGACACCCGACCTTGTTGACGAATGTCTTGAGCAGGACGTTGCAAGCGTAAATGGAGTTGTCGACTCTCCTGCCCAAATAGAATGGAACTGATCAACACACGCAGAAGTGTATGCTTGTCACATTTGGCATGAAATACGAATGAAACTCACCCCGTACGAGGCATCCCCCCCCGCGCATTTGTCACTCCTGGGCACATGTCATCTGCTCCTCCCAACATAAATGGGATAGCATCGTAAGGAACCAAAGGACATTGCACCAAAGGACATTCAGCGCCGTATAAATTCCTAAAGATTAAGTTTCCCATACGATGCCTCATGAGGATCCGACCGGGACTTCCCCACACGTGCATAACACCGTCATTCGTCACGGATCTCGCGTCCTCGAACGACGGACCGACGAGGATGCCCTCTGTGGGCGGGGGCAGCAGGACCTCCTTGTACTCCCTGACAACGAACGACTGACCTTGTCGTCCCTCGACAACGGCCATCGATCCGGGAAGCAAGATCGGGCCGCGGGGCCAAACTGCCGAAGACGGAGACGACTTCGAGTCATCGCCATCGTCGTTGTTCGTAGTCGCCGACACCTCGACGCCCCTCGCGTCGAGCCGCGATACGATCACGGGACCGGAGGCGCGATTGTAAACCACCCAACGAGCCGAATTGCCAAGGCTACGTGCCTCCACCCAATTCGTCTCCTCCGTTTCCTCCGGAGGGCAGATATAAGTCTTCTCTTCAGGCATATTCAGATGAATGATGTCCAAGTCATCCTGGGAAAGGTTTACGGCCTCAGGATGATCGTCCAGCAGTCGCAGGGCGTGCGCCTGCGACGACCCGTCGCACGCGTCTTCGTGGTGTTCGGGCGGGAGGGTGGGCATGCGGCATCGTTCTTCTCCTCCCTGTCGTTCATGTGGCTGTTCCATGATACGTCGCTCAAGGCCGATGACCTTGACAGGGGTTACTTCGACCGCCCACTGGAGGGGGGCTGGATAGTCATTGATGTCCGCCACCGCTGCCACTGCAAGGCTACATCTGAGAATGGTGAATGTAAGGATTGCGGCGGCATAGGGCAAGGCTCGATTGTGGCGGCATAGGGAAGGTGCCTTCATTGTTAGAAAAATGAACTTCTTTTATGTTTTGTTGTTCCAGTGATAAGCATGTCTCATCGAAGTTGAGGATGTTCCTAACTGATCCTCAGGGATGCACACCTGCTGAGTTTGGGGATCGCGATGTGCGAACCCCAACTCAATCAAGTCATGTTCCCAGTTATCGAACCATAAGCAAAGGTTCTTGTAGGTCGTCCACCGAACACGCCTGTCCTCTACATGTTTGACCTTTCCAACTTGAAGGTTGACGGCAGTATCCTTCAACACACGCTTGAGAAAGGTCTGATGTTCTCTTCCGATTGGAGCGTTGGAATCATGATGAAGCATCTTCCACAGTCTTGTGGAGAGCTTCTTTTGGGTAGCCTCGCGTGCCTTACCATTCAATTGGCTGATTGTCACGAAAGACTCAAACGCCATGAGAATATTCTTGTAATGGATATCTGGAATGCTGCCTTTTGGGCCACGGCGGACAGGTGAAGTGCCAATTTCTCCATTCTTGACTTTTCTCTGAATCGTTCTTGCAGATAGACTTACGTTGAACTCTTTCTTTATAAGATCAACCACATATTGCGCCGACTTGCCATCTGTTTTCTCTTTCTCTCTAGCATAAACCGTTGTAGCGTGCTTAAATGCAATCTTGTGAGTGTCTGCTGCCACTTTCTTTGCAGCGCGCACAGTCTGAGCAGCGCCTGCTGTCATTCTGACGCGTTTCACCTTCTGTGGTGGACCTGTGACGCTCACTGCTGACGCTGTGACCGAAGACAATGTTCCTTGCTGGCCGCTGACATCAACAGTAGTGGGAGGAGGCGTCTTGTATACATCTCTCTTGGGGGTGATCTGCCATTTCTTTATACGGCGATATATGCACATGCGCGCGGCACGATCATCAAGCTCATTTGCAGGAAAATCCGCAAGTTTCATCAACTGCGGAACAGACAAGGTTGGGTGCTTCTTGTACAGTTCAACGGCCCTTTCCACACAAGCTGCCGATCGGATGTTGACCTTTGGCATGTTGGCAAGCTCCAGCAACGAGGTGTCGCGTCAATTCTATCTTGTTGTGGAGAAATAAGACAAGTAACGCAAGAGGTTCGACTATTTTGGTGGAGATGTGTTACCCACCACGGTAAATATGGCGCACATACACAATGACGCGCCATTTTGCCACTAGGGGTATCATATATCAATCGAAAGGGAAACACATGCTCTACCTGTCTGAATACTCTGCTGGGCCGGTTTAGTGAGGAAATAATGATTTAACAACAATACTGCACTTAGTGTCCATTCTTCTAATTTTATCGTGATTTTTGGCCCGCGACAAAATACCTCTTAATCTCGTACTTACTCTATATTTTTGTCGCGTTGAAGTTTGAGTTCGGGAATCGAAGGCGAACATCTGTTGTTTGACACATGACCACGTACACCCCGCCGCCCCAACTTGAAGTACGATTCAAGTCCTAATTATTAACACTGGAAGGAATTCGACAATACAACATGTTCAATTCCCAATCGAAATTGCGGAGAAGTATTGCATCATGACGTTATATTATGCATCCGATCTAATCATCGCGATATCATACTTCTCAATTGCCATACAGATATTGGTGGGCCTGGTCAAGTTTCGCAGGGTGACGGGACGAGCTACGAAGACGACGCAACTCGTCGCACTATTGGCATCGCTCGCCCTCGTCGTCTTTTTTTGTGGGGTCGATCGTCTATTGCGCGCCGTAGACCACGTGGACACGACCGCTCGCCGTATAGTCGACGTCCTAACGGCGACGGTGTCCGTTCTAACATCGGCATACCTCTTTTCGGTTGGCGTCCCAATTCTTCTCGATGGGACGGACAAGCGACATCGCCACGCCGCGGCTTTGGGAGGTAGTGTTCTTGAACCCTCGTTCCCACTAACAATCAGGGAGCGACGTACACGGGGCGGTGGTAAAGATGATATGCCAAGCTTAAGGAGAACGACAGTGTTCGACAGCGTTGAGGACGATGAGTATCAGAACGGAGATTTAGGATCTGATGTAAAGTTTCCGGACAATAGCATATCTCGCTCGGACTTAATAACGATTCGTCGTATACAAGACTTCATTCAGACGAAACGAAAACTCATATCAACTGTCGTCGCTGACTTTAGCCCAATCGCTGCAAGCTTCCCTGACACATCAATCATGTTCGCGGACATTTCCAACTTCACGTCATGGTCCTCCGTGCACACCGCGAATCAGGTATTCGATCTATTGGAGTCGCTCTTCTCTGAGTTTGACAATATCGCAAAGGAAATGGATGTGTTCCATATTTCCACCGTCGGAGACTGTTACATTGCATCTACTGGCGCTCCGTATCCGCGAGAAGATCACGCTGTATTGTTGGTGCAGTTTGCACAACGCTGTCGCAGTAAGGCAAATGAGGTTTTGAAAAGGTTGATTGAGCAAAATGAGATGACAGGCATCAGCGAACTAAAAATCAGGATTGGAATACATTCCGGGCCTGTCTTGGCAGGAGTATTAAGAGGGAACAATAGATTTGATGTGTTCGGGGACACGATGAACACGGCATCAAGGATAGAAAGTACGGGCGAGCCGGATAGGATTCACTTAAGCAAGGATACAGCGGAATTGCTTGAAAAAACAGGGCAAGGCGAGTTCTGATTAGTTTGTACTATGCCATTTCTGCTGTCCTGCCTGGTATTGCTTTATCGTTCATCGTCCTTTTAATCGCTCTCTCCGTCGTCGTTGTTTGTGAACGATTGCAGGCGACTGGGTAACCCCGCGAGAGCACTTTGTGAAAGCAAAAGGAAAGGGAGACCTACAAACATTTTGGCTCAAGATAGACGAAGAGGGAAAAGATTGGGACGGAGGGAGAAGAAGACGAGAGCGCCAGCAAACCCGTGATGATTATTGCTCTGGTAAGATGAAATGCCGATAAATGAAGTTAAATCAATGAAAGGTGTATGTGGAGCTTTGACGAAAGACGACATCGTGTCCTAGCAGTGATATAAACAAATTGGTCAGTTGAATGACAGCAAGACCTGTTTTGATCTCTTGATAAGACCATACTCGAATACATCTTTGCGTCAATCGCTACAGTTTCATTCCGTGTCAGCGCTAGATCACACATGTTTGCAAAAAAATGCTTCTCGGGACTCGAATGCAGGCATCGCAGACGTGTAGATGAATTCGCGGCCAAAATATTGCATATCCTAAAAAAGAATATCAAACAGGTTCAGCACGCTTCTCATTCAATTCCTCCACGCATCTGCAGCACTTTTGCACAAGACATCAAGTTCATCTTCGTTGTCTGTATACTCATAGAACACTGGGTTTGGCGCTCTCTCCGGCGTTTCCAAGTTGTCTCGTTTGTCTTGTCGCTTTTGGATGTGCTTTCCTCAAGGCGGCCTTCTTATGGGACATTGCCTGTCGATTCCTTGACCGAGGAATTCGCGATATGTACACGACAGTGAGTTCTTCGCGGATTAGATCAAACTGTAAGGGTTCCAGGTGGAGGTGCACGATCACACACCAGCCTTGAAAAAAAGTCCTCCCCTCCCTGCGCACACACAGACACAGCACTGGTGCCAAAACACCGCGACCGGGAAATAACAACAACAAAATAGAGCGATGTCCTCCTCCTCCTCCTTCGGAGGGAGGGGGGGAGGCGGCGGCCGCGGCGGTCGCGGTCGACACGGTGGTCACGCCCACGGCGGTCACGCCCCCTCGTCGACCCAGCCGCGCCTCACCCCCTGCCGCAACTACGCCTCGACCGGGCGCTGTCACCTCGGCGACAGGTGCGGCTTCTCCCACGTCGTCAGGATGCTCGCGTCGGTCGTTGTCTCGGACAGGATCGCGGACTCGGACGGGCCACTCGGAGCCGGGGGTCGACGCGCTCACCATGGCGGTGGTCAGCATCGAGGGGGGGGCGTCGTCAAATCCCATCACAGGGCGACGAGCGTCGCGGTCTGGGAGGCGTCGGACGGCAACGTCAAGCTTTTCACGGGATCGCACGACGGGAAGTGGCGACTGTACGACGCCAACAACGTCCACAACAACAGCGAAAACAACATCATCAATAACAACAACAACCACAACCACAACCACAACCACCGCAACGACAACGCCGCCGGGACGATGAGGATGGAGTTCGAGCATCGCGTCGGCGGTCCCGTCGACTCCGTCCGGGTCGCCGCGCGTCACCTGCTATTCGTGGCGTTCGAGTCTTCCCCGATCGAGGCGCCGGACGCGCGCGCGGGGATGGTGCACGGGTGGAACCTCGACAGGCCCGGCGACGCGCCACTGGAGCTGTGGATGCACCCCGTAACGTCGAGGTACGCCGGGTCCGGTAGGGTGAGGTGCGTGTGCGTACGCGAGCGAGACGGACGTGTGTGGAGCGGCGGATCCGACGGCGTACTGCGCGAGTGGACGTACGCGCCGGGCCTGGTGGGGGGGGGCGGATTCGCGTACGTACGGGGGATGGGGGGGCACCTCGGCGCGGTGACGTCGATCGCGCTCGCGGCGGGGGAGACGACGATCTGGAGCGGCGGGATGGACGGCACGGTGAGGCTGTGGAACGCGGAGACGGGGGAGCCGGCGCACCTGATACCCGCCGTGGGGAGGGACGTCGTCGGCGGCGTCGGCGGCGTCGGCGGCGGCGGGCAGCCGTTGACTCCGTCGTCGTCGGCGGCGGCGGCGGCCCCGATCGTACCGTCGGGGGCGGGACACGCGGGTCCCGTCACCGGACTCCTGCCCTTCGAGCTCCCGGGCGGCAACGCCGAGGACGGCTCCTCGTCGTTCGTTTTCACGTCCTCCCTCGACGAGACCGTTCGGGTGTGGAACGCGACCAACGGGGAGTGCGTGGCGTCGGAAAGGCACGGGCAGGGCGTCACCGCCATCGCCCTGTCGTCCGACCTCAAGGGTAATCCGCTTTTGCTTTGCGGCCTCTCCTACGGCGACATCATGATCAGGGGGACCGTGTCGAATCCGCCGCTTTGCCTGCTGTTGAAGATATCGCACAACTACCTAGGCGTGGGACACGAGGTGGGGCCGGTGAACGACATCCAACCCGGGCCGGGGAATACCTTCTACGCCGTGGCGGACGACGGCAAGCTGACAGCGTGGCAAATCACGGGAGACTTCGGCCTGTAGGTTGTACCATACACCCTTCTCTTCGATTTAACGACAAAAGGGGTTCTTATTCGAATGACTACTACTTATCGTCATTCCGATGGACATATAAAATTCGAATAATACACCATAAGTACGTAAGTAAAAAAAGTCTAAATAACTTTAATTTTCAAGACCGCGGCCGCCCGCCGTCCCTCCGAACCTTCTCCGTGGAAAGAATCGTCAATCCGAACAATACTCTACGATTCAGATTTCACATCTGCACGACGTCACCCCATTATTCCAATAATATTTTACCGCGAGAAGTCCCCCCTCCCTCCCATATTTCCCCTCCCCCCTTTTTTTCTCTCTTCGCCTGTTTTTTTTTTTT
>JALLAZ010002683.1:0-12477 GCA_036939755.1 Stephanodiscus triporus | reverse complement strand
CGTGGGGAAGTCTTTCAAAAGGGAGGGCAGGCCCCCTAATTCCCTCAACTCCAGTTCAAGAGACATCCACATATGTGAGTAGAACCCCTCTTTTGTATTAAAAAGGCCCTTCTGATTCTAAAATTAATTATCTATCTAATTTATCATGCCGGTTTGTGATGTCACACATCATGACCTCTACCTATCTACTCTCTCGACGAGAGATTTGTGAGATTTCCAAGATTCTTGCTCTATCTCTCTAGAGTCTGTTGGTCGTTTGCTTACGATATCGTACACTACTTTGTTTTCCCAGGATATGTTGTGATGTCATCCTCTCTCTCATCAAAACACCAGAACATCATCCCCGATCTCTCTTAGGCCAGAGTGCAAGGTGGAGCAAGCAAGAGCAAGGAGTGTGACCTGCAATCTCCTCCCCCATCACAATTCGATCATTGATTGCATAAATAATATCGTAGAGTGAATTGCAACTTCGTTCATTTCCGTTGGTCGTCAACAAAAGTTTCAAAAGATGCTTAATAACGACCAAACGGTCGAACCGTCCGTCAGCGCGGAATATTACACAAGGGGATCGGTGGAGCTCGCGACCGAGAGCGCGCTTACTCTGAACAAGATACAGCACGTGAGTTGTCGTTTTGTTATGTTTCGTTTCAGTGGGAGGGGGGGACCGTTCGATGGACGCTATCGGATGGTCGAAGCGGGCGGCGGGAGGGGAAGTATCCGTCCATCGATTTTGTCACGCGAGGCCTAGATTTCGTTCATATATTATTTCTTCTGTTTGGATTAAAGCCATCGCCACCTCGAGAAAAACTCCTTAAACTTGGGGGGACAGAAAGGAGGGAGAATACAATTTTACTCTTGCATGCCGCCGCTCTAATAATATATGCATTTGTATTCAATCATGTCAATTATTTTGTTGTTTTCCTCTCGCAGAGGATCCGCCTCACCGCAAGGAACGAGCGTCTCGTGATTGTCCTAGTCGGCCTCCCCGGTCGGGGCAAGTCCTTCATCGCGCGTAAGATGCAGAACTTCCTCACCTGGCGCGGGAGCGAGTGCAGGGTCTTCAACGTGGGCAAGTACCGTCGTACCGCGGCTGCGGGCGCGTGCGACGCCAATTTCTTCGACAGCAAGAACGCCGCCGCGGCGCGATTGCGCCAGGAGGCGGCGAGTGACGCGCTTCGGGATATGCTGCGCTGGCTGGACAACGAGGACGGGACGGCCAGCGGCAGCCCGGCGGCGAACGCGCCGAAGAAGGATCGGGTCGGAATCTACGACGCTACCAACTCTACCAGGGAACGGCGGGATTGGATTCTGAGGGAATGCACCGACAAGACCTGTCGCGCCGGCAAGCCCACCGGCGTGATCTTCGTCGAGAGCATATGCGACGATAAGGATCTGCTCCATGAGAATTACATGACCAAGGTGAGCGGCTCGCCGGATTACAAGGACATGGATAAGGAAGAGGCCATGGCAGATATATTGAAACGCGCTGCACTGTACGAAGAGGCGTACGAGACCGTCGACGACGACACCCAGAGTTATATAAAAATTTACAACCTGTCGTCGAAGATTCTTGTGAATCATATTTACGGGAGAATGGCCAAGAGCATCGTTCCCGCCTTGATGGCGTGGAACATTGGGACGCGGCCCGTGTTCATCTGCAGGGCTGGGGAGACCATGGACGTTGTGGAGCGCGACACGCTGAGACGCGCAATGAGCCGTTCGGAAAGTTTGGGGCCGAATGGCATGACCTTTCGAGATGCCCTATTCGAGTACATGAGGGAGGAGTGTTTGGATTTTGTCCATCGACGAAAGATGGCGGGATCTTTTATCCCGAACCTGAATACGGGAACGGGAACGAGCATTAATGGAATAAGGAATCGCGGCGTGCCGTTCAGGAGCAGTAAGACTGATTCTGATTCGGCATCCTTGTCGTCATTGCAGAACGAGGCGCAGGATGACAATGTCTATGTCGGAATCGACGGCATCACGCCCCTGCCCTTCCCTTGCTACATCATGTCTTCTACCATGCCGCGAGCTCGTCAGACGGTTGAGTGGGAGGGCCTGCCCTACTCAGTCCAGGTTCTGTCGAATTTGAACCCACTCGACAAGGGCGACTTTACCGGTCAAGAGTTAGAGGACATCGCAGTGAAGCATCCAGAGTGGTACCAACAGCTTGTGGAGGATCCGTTTCATACCAGGTTCCCGGGCGGCGAATGCTATGGCGATTTAACCAGCCGCCTCGAATCGGTCGTGGTGGACATAGAACAGCAAGTTGGCCCCGTCCTTGTTGTTAGCCACGTCAGTATCCTTCAGGTTTTGGTCGCCTATTTCAGGGGCACGCCTGTCGAAAGCTGCACATCGATTGCCCTCCCTCTCAACACCGTGCTCAAGTTCACCCCCTCGAAGGGCGGCGGTTGGCAAGAATCCCAATTCCGTGCCTTGCTTTCTTTGGATCCTTCCCATTGCGACTTGAAAAGTATGGACGATGGCATATATTGCCATCCCCCCTCGGCGGAACATCGCACGCCTTACGGCACTCCGAAAAAAGTAATATTTAAGGATGATTTGGGCGAAGGGAGCCCGCCGGAAGATTTGATCTCCCCTTTGTCAACTCCGCCGATATGGGGAGATCACGTCAGGGGAGATCAAGTTAAGCGCCGCCATACTGTAGGCACAGTTGCTGGTACAATGCCACTTCCCCTAATTCCTAATTCGAATCTGTGATGGATGAATAGCTAGATGACATGAACCTTTTGAATGTACTGGAAGGCACTTGATGAGATTGCATCATGGTGGGAGTGTGAGCATGTGTAGCTGTGAATGGGCTCCATGACGAAGCCGCTAGAGAGAACTCCATTACCCTCTAGCTAGTGGTTTGTCCTTTTCTCCATTGGGCTGCGTCGACATACCTCTCTAGCTACTTACCTAAGAATCCCCCCATCCAGTATGGTGAAAATGTATGGTCTCTATTGTAACAAAATATTTTGTAATTAATTGTACCAATCATCATCCGGCATCTCTTGATTCGGAGCTTCTCTGTTGCGGTGAGTTAAATAACTCATCACCATGACCTCAAGCACGTCTAGCACGTTCGCCGCCAAATTGCGCCACTTGAGATCGAGGAGTCGAAATGCAATTATCTGTATCGGCCCAATACCCAACAATGCCGCGACCCACAGCGCATGTATGTTGTCGATGTAGTCGCTGGCAAATTCCTCTCCCAATGAATTCCAGTGACCTTCAACTATGCCAGTGATTATCATCATGATGGCCACGAAGGGGAAGGCCATGAGGCCCTGATCAATCGCCACGTGCAGGAAGGCATTCACGTATTGTCGCTGACTTAATACTAGTGAATATGAGTTGAACATCGTCGAGTAACATGCGTAGTGCGGCAATATTTCTTCCTCGGGAACTAAGTCATGTCTAGCATCCTGGTCAACATGATATGGATCACATTTATTCTGGTCAACTGTGCCATCATCATTCGAGGCAAGTGCATCGTTCCTCTCGCTGAGGCAATGACTGTCGCAATTGATTGGACAGAAGTACTCCATACATGCATAAAAGTAATGCAATATTGGGCCGTAACAAAGGCCCGCGATAAACACGGCAAGAATACGACGCATATGCAATCCCTCAGTTGGCTCAGATCTTAGACTCGTGCCATTCTCGATGCACTGCGCGAGGATGTCACCCACAATGCCACAAATTCCACCCGTGGCGCTTTTGGTTCGTAGGGGATTCTTTTCGGTTTGACGCGAGTACCAGGAGCAGAAGCGATATATGATGGTCTCGCGAGAAGGCCCTTCGAATGAGTCACTAAACCTTGAGTAGCACCCTTCTTCGATGGCGAGAGATTCCAAAGCATGGGAGCTTTGGGGGTGACCATCTTTCGCCACGTCGAGAGTGACGACTTCTGCAGACTCGGTCATACGACCGTAAATGTCGTCTGTAACCGGCATTGCCACGACAATTCTTTTACTATCCTACCCGCCCTCTAACCACCTCAAGTTATATACTCTAGTTGTCGACGTTGCAGCGCTGGGCCGCAACGATAACAAAGCCCCCCCTACGGAGTTTGCGTTCGTTACCAATTAATTAATCTATCGGACTCTTATCGCATTAAGGCAGGCCGAGAAAGTAATGAGTGCAATCGCGTGTGTGTGTTTCATGGTTCATTCTGCAAAATTTGAACATACATGGATTTTTGGGGAAAGAACCGTTGCGGGTTACTCGTACAAATATCCTCTTCGGCGGAACTAATAGAGTTGAGGGATTTTGGAGTTGAGGGAAACTGTAACTTCTGATACACGAACTAAAGTTGCAGTGGTACCATACATAGATTGTATCGTAGAGTATCGTATTGCCTTATGGATTCAACGACAGAAATTCTCGCTCCTCATAGTACATCATATATCGTAGGCCGGCACTGGGTAAGAGAAATTTGAGGTCTGACCGTGGAGAGCAAATGAAGTCTGTACGATACTTACCGTAGGATAAGACTGTTCAAACAAAAACCCCAGATATCTAAATCTGGCGGGAAGCAATAACGGACGAAAAATCGCCAACGAAAATTTTCAAGAGATTTTTGAGTCTAACCCATCATTGCAATCGTCTTTCGCCCCTTCAAGCACCTATTCCATTGTAGGTGGCCCAACTAAACTAGGAAGTTTTTGATGGACTTAGATTTTCATCCACGTGTCAGGAAAACTACTCTACAAGCCCAGTTTTTGATGGTGTTGTGGCATCACAACTCTTTTTTGTGTTCGAAAAAAAAATAATGTCAGCCTTCTCCGACAGCGACAGCGACAGCCACAGCAACAGCAACAGCAGCACTAATGCAGGAGATGACGAGACGATTTTACCTGTGGTGGCAGCGGTGGCGGTGGCGGTGGGGGGGGGGGGTTCTGCGGCAGCGGCGGTGGCGGCAGCGGCGGGGGGGGGTAACAGCAGTGATGACGATGTCATGATGGAGATGCCAACTCGAAGGGAAACAGGACGCAAGGGTGGGAAGAAAGGGAGACGATGGGGGAAGAAGCGACCAGCGGAAGGGATGGAGGAAGATGATAGTACCTTCACCTCTTATGGGAGTATGAAGCGGCGGAGTAAGTTGGAAATGAACGATGATGACTTATTTATTTATTTTGATAATTGTCTTGCAGGTAAAACCGAATGCAAGAACAAGGACTGCAACTGCCTTCTTTTACTCGCCGATGAGCTTCCCCGCAAGGCGGTCGCACGTTACCTGGTTTGGTTTGAGCGGAAGACCAAATACGATCAAGACGGGATCATATTGGAGTGGTTCCGATATGCAAACGCGGCGGTTAGGTCAGGCTGGAGAAAAGGCCGAACGAATTATTATCACCTGCCGTACGATGGGAATTTTGTCGACAATGTGCAGGTTCTCGCGTCTCTCCGCGATAATCGGCTATGCACGTCCGGCATGCAGTTGGTGATGAGTATTGGATATGATCGTTTGACATCTATCCAAACTGCAGCGAAGACCACAGGTATCATGCCACGACATGGGTTGGCCGGGATTAAGAGCAATTCGACGAAAGTGACGGCCACGGTGCTTGAAGACCTCAACAGGCACTTCAATTATTTACTCCAGCTCGGCGAGGTAAGAGCAACGCGCGTCATAGCAACATTGGTGGATGGAGTAGCTGGGCGCACCAATCGAGAGGAGGCAGGAGAAATGGTGTATCTCCCGATATCAATGGGATATCGGAATTGTTATCGTCGTTACATGTCATTGCTCGGATATAAGGTGACATGTAAACCAAATGGTTCAATCGTGGTGGAAGGGGAAGAAGGTAAGGAAATCAATTCCAACGAGTTTGTTTCTTTTGCATGCTATTATGCCAAGTGGAAGAAGGACTTCCCCCAGCTTAAGGTGAGCCGACCTACGGAGGACATCTGTCAGTACTGCTATACTTTTGCCAATCGACACAGGTATTTATCGAGGCAGTCGGGCGAACAGACGGTTGACGATGAGAGTGAAAGTGAAGCGGAAGGGGACAATGTGCTCGGAGACATCAGTTCTGTCCTTGCAAATTTAAATATTGATGGAGTGGAGTCGGCAGCAACGGTGGAGGCGGAAGCACGTGAAATAATGTTGTTGGAGTCAGCAGAGCATATAAAAATGGCACGCGCGCAGAGGGCGTTATATCAGGAGAAGGTGTCTGCGGCAGTCAATGATGCAAAAGAGGGCATCAATCATGGGTTGCGCACGTACACGTTCGTTGTCGACTATGGACAAAACATGGAGCTCCCAATTTATAACAGCGAGCAACCTGGCTGTACGTACTACTTCAGTCCGTTGAGCGTGTATACTTTGGGGATGGTAAATCATGCGCACGAGTATGAGGACGGTACAGTATCGGAGCACATGATTGCACATGTATACCACGAGGGTGTCGGAAAGAAGGGGGCCAATAATGTTGCTTCACTTATTGTCAAAACGTTACGACGGCTGAATCTTCTTCGAGAGGATTCAGCCGGCGGTGAGTTGAATATTATTTTCGATAATTGCAGTGGTCAAAACAAAAATAATACGGTGCTCAAGCTTGCGGTGTGGCTCAAGGCGATGGGGTATTTTTTATCTGTCAATTTTATTTTTCTTATCGTTGGACATACTAAAAATGCTGCTGACCGCCTCTTCAATTCCCTAAAAATCGAGTATCGAAAGCAAAATGTATTCACCATGGAATGTTTAGTGGATGTTTTAAATACATCCGAGTCGGTATCTGTGATTCCGACATTGCCTGATGATTTTTTTGATTATGACAAATTGTTCAAGGATATGTACACTGAACTATCTGGTAAGGTCAAGGTCAATCATATCTTTTCTTGCAGCGGCGACGATCCGGAAGTGACGTTGATGGACCTTCGTCAAAGTAACCTCGAGGAGCACGTGTCTTCGGCGCACAAGGTTGGGAAAAAGTCGAGGAAGTTGCGCAGTCCGGTCGAGGTTCGAGCGTATTCTGCGCGCATGAGTCGGATGAATTATGTTGGGATGAACCCATACAAAGTTGTTGAAATGTGGAAGAACTACCGCCCCAACGTACCCCCTGAGTTTCATGACAATATTTTGTATATTGAGCCAACGGCAGCACAGTGGGCAAAGGTGAAAGTGGAGAAGTTGGACCGATCGGAGTTTAGGGCAGCAAATAAATTGAAGAAGTATGCAACGAAGGAGTTGATTGAGTCAATGATAATCGACGGTGATGGTGGTGGCTGAGGCGGCGTGGGTTTTTTGAGCAGGTGAGGCTTTTTCCCACAGTGTAATATAATTATAGTAATAGAGATATTACTATTGTTTAGTTGATCACGCTATTTTTAATAGAGAATAATCATTTAATTGGTGTTTATTTTACCGGATTAATTGGCCAAAAAAAAAATGCAAGGGTTTCCCCCCTGCCCTGAAATTCATGCACTTGGAGGAGGTCTTGGGGGGAACTTGAGATGTTGGCGGTGGTGACGACGGGGTGCGTTGGCGGTGGCGGCGGTGACGATGACGGGAGGCCATGGGAGGGGATAAGCCATGTGATGACTAAGGCTTGGGGGGGAGGGGGAATTGCGGCGCAGACGGAAGGATGGACTTTCGTCTTCGTCAAATTCGGCGGCGGCGGATTGTTGTCCGACGACAACAAATTCGGCGGCGGCAGCGGCGGCAGACGCACGATAATTGCGAGGCCTCGTCCTTGCGGTCATCGACGGCTCTTCATCCCCCCTCAAATTCTCGTCGAATGCATCGGCGACGGCACGGGGCGGTGGCGACGAATCGTCTTGAGGCGCAGCCGGGGCGACGGACTTCTTGTCAGGCTTGGGGGGGGGCATTCCGCGGATGGTCGTTTTTCTTACGTCGCGTCGCTTCGCTGAGCCAAGCGAAGACACGCCCGGAGGCGCGTCCCGCTTGCACTGACAGCGGCGCGGCGCAGACGGAAGGCGAAGACACGCCTGGAGGCACGTCAGGGCGACGGCGACGGCGATGGCGACCGCAACGTTGGCGGCGGTGACGATGACGGGGGGCCTTGGGAGGGGGGGGAGGGTGACAACAAAGGCGGCGGCTCATATATTTTTTGCAACTCGGCCATCTATCAAAGTAAGTACGTACTATTTTTTACTTCTGAGACCTCTATTTTACGGTAGTACTCACAGTAGAACAAATGGGACATATTGTCTCGGTAGAATAACGGGTTAACCCGGTGGCGGTGCTTAAACCCCGGTCTATTGCGTAGGACTTCATTCTAGAAAATATGGTAGAATAACGGGGATAACCCGTCTTAAACCCCGGCCCGGTCTATGGTAGTCTAAGCGCATCACAATGGCTACGAGAGCGACATCCACTCCCGATCGAACAATTGATGACTTTTTAGGGCAGCTCTACCGAGAATATAAGCTGAGACTGCCGTTAGACGGTGGTCGCTCGGTCGTCGTCGAGCTCGCGCATCGCCGCCGGTTTCGGCACTACTTTCCCCTCCCGCTGCTGGCGCTCTGCATCGCTAACTCCTCCGACGCCACGGAGATACTAATGCTGTCCTACCTTTTGGCCAACCCCACATTTAGACGGGACATGCTTTCGGATGAATCAGATGAAGACGACGCGGACGATCCCTCGTCGGTGAAACAAGCCGAATACCTCGCGGCATCCATCTTCTTCGGAATGTTGATCGGGGGCACCCTGTTGGGCTTCCTCTCCGATCATATTGGTCGACGTCCCGCCCTCCTTGTCGGTCTCGTGATAAATGCCACTGCCGGGCTCTTCTCCTCCTTTCCCTTCCTGACGCAGACCATTGCACAACTCACTGCGTGGAGGTTTTTCGCCGGCATAGGCATAGGCGCGACCGTCCCTTCCTTGTTTAGTCTGACGAGTGAATGGTGTCCAAAGGAAGTGCGTGGAGCTGTGGTTACCTTCGTTGCCAGTTTTTGGATGGTGGGCAGTCTATTCGTATCGGGTCTGGGTTGGGTTTTATTCGGACGAGATCTTCAGCACGATCAGGAAACGAACGTCGTCCCTATCTGGAGAATATTTGCCGCCCTTTGTGCCATGCCTAGTGCCCTTGGTGCTTTCATGGTGTATTACTATGTTCCAGAAAGTCCACGGTTTTTGGCATCAACAAAGCGAAAGTACGATAAATCGGCATACGTGGTAAGTGGCAGCGATGGACTCGGAGGTTGCAAATATTTCAGTCTTGTCATCGATGCGGAGGAGGTCCATCACTCATTTCTAATCTTGATTCGTTAATGGGAATGACAAAACGCTGAACAGTGTAATCAAATTGCTAAAACTTTGGGTCTACAGCTGATTAATAATACATCTTGCGTGGAAGAATTTGATGAATCGTGTGCGGCGAACTTTGCTGGCAAGGCCGACAGCTCACATTTGAACTCTCATTCAATGCATACAATACAACCTTTGACGGGTTCAGAATTGCGACGTGATCATTCGAGCATATCTACAGATATAAATGCCATCAGTTCAAATTCTTTGACTGTGAGGATACGCTCAACTCTGGATTCTCTCATTGGGACTCTTCAAAGGCTCTACTCTCCTCAGCTCCTTACCCGTACTACTTTACCACTACAGACCATTTGGTTCTCCCTTTCTTTTTCATCATACGGCATAACGACGTGGATCAACACTATCTTCGCCGCGATTCATCTTCAGAATATTTTCTTAAACTCCTTCTTGTTTGCATTGGCGAATTTGCCAGGTAATGTCATTAGTATTAAGTACTCGGATCGATGGGGTAGGAGGCGTATGCTGGTAGGGAGCCTACTAGGTGCGGCGGGAGGTTTGGCGGTGTTTGCTATGTTGGTGTATGGCGGTGACAAGGATGAATCATCCATCGCGCGAACATATGGCATTGCGATCTCTGCTTGCATGTTTCAAATGTTCTCAATAATCTCCTGGAACACGATAGATGTTTTGACTGGAGAGCTCTTCCCTACACGTGTACGAAGTGGGGGCATGGGTGTCTGCACAGCATGTGGGAGATTCGCCGCCATGTTCGCCCAGTTTGTAAATGCACGGCTTATGATGGCTGGAAGTGGTGATGGAGTATCAGTGCTTATTGTCGCATCGTCCACATTGTTGGTGGGGGCTTTAATGCCAATGTTTTTGGAAGAAATGGCTTTGGGAGAGTTGAAAGATGAAATTCTCGAGGCACCAATCGGCAGTGTCCCTCTTGGCTGTATAAGCAAAAGCAAAGTAAAGGATCACACAGGTTACATGAGTGATGAAGATGAAACAATGAAAGACTTCACAGGCCTAAATGAATACGACTCCTTCCAAGAAGAGTCAAAATACCAATCCTTGCGGCAAGAAAGCTTTTTACTATAAATTGGACTAAGCTGCTTTTCTATCTACAGTCATTTCACTCGTCGTCCAAGTCCGCCACAGCTATTGCAATGTCGTCTCTGTACCTGCCTCCTTTATCCTCCTGCCACCTTTGAGCGGCGGCGCGGATGAGATCCTCGCAGGCTAGCAGTGGGTGCGATACTTGCACTTCGTCTTTTGCAACAGTTTTCTCCGTATGAGCTTTTTTGGTCTCATACAGACCCTTAGCGACATGATTTACTATGGCTTGCTCAGGAATGTAATCCAACAAACCCTGACGATGAAGTTGAAAAACGTGAGTAAATATGAAATGCAGATGCCACCTAAGTACTACCACCCGTTGCTTAAGGGTGCGACTTACATCGGTCGCAGAAACTGCAAATATTTTCACATCCATTTCTGTGTACGTAACACATTGGTCTACGGGTGATTGTTCGCCATTGGCGGGGTCTATTTCAACCGTTTCACCTTTGCAAGCCTTATTCAGATTCTCCAGGACCTTTCTCTTGATCTCATTCATGTCCAGAATATCTATCATTGGGTCAGGAATAACACCCACCTTGCCAGCGTCCCAATCTCCAATGGATCTACTCATTGCAAGACCACTTGTGCCTGATAATAATGATGGATTGTGAATATGTGTTGATATGGCAGTCAACGAAACATTTAGAATAATGTGAACTCACTTCCTGTAGTTGGATCCTGGTATAATACACGAGTCGTTCCTTGGCCATTTTCCAGAAAACCATGCGGTATGTAGACTTTCCCGCCCATGTGTTCGATACGTTTACGTTCAGTCAAAAGATGCGGTTTGTCTTCGCGAGTGGCAAAAATGATTTTGGTGGTTGGTTTGGCATTGCTCATACTTCCGTTGTTAGATTGCGGTGGAGGTACGATGTGGACGGCGACAAAGGAGCGGCTATCTCCTGCATTTGCAATGTATATCTTTGTTCCTAGTTGGAGTAGAATACTTGCCGTACATCCACCGGATGGGTCAGCTGGAGACGTGGCATCTAACTCGAGAAACGTTTCGCGGATGATGTGGCTAACATGGTCATTTTTTTGTAGATCTACTTCATCATCATCGTTCGAGATCAATTTGATCAGTTTGCTCCCCAACAACGCTGGCAATATCTTCACAACATACTCAGACACCTTTTCGCCATACTTCGCATGTCCATCAAACACACCTATCAGTTTCGCAACAGGTTGTCCTTCACCGCTAGAAGAAGAATTGATGTTGTAGTATGAGTAGGGGGCAAGAGCCAGTGCGCGATCTTGATTGATCTGATGCTCCAATTTTCCTCCTTTGTACCCAATCAGAGTAAGGGTAGCAGCCTTATCCGAACCAGCGGATTTCAACTCTTTTCCATCCGCGAGTATAGTGCTTCTCAATTTCCCCAATTGCGCCTTGACATCTGCATCGTGGTGCACATCCAGGGGTAGGAACGGACAACCGTACACAGGACAAGTTCCGAATCCTATTCTGTGGGCATGATTGGGGTGCAAGGTCATGTCACCCCCATTACCACCAATTCCTTTCGTAGTGCCCGTTTCGTCCAAACCCGCTGCTTCCAACGCCAGGGACACCACAGCGGCGGAGGCAGCTTTCGTTTCCTTTGTGGCAACGCCAGTGCGACTATCGATATGAACGCCGGGATGGCTGTCAAAACCCTCGTATTCGATTCCGTAATTTTCGTCTTTTTTCTTCTCCGCTTTAACCACATTGGCATCGCCATTCACAGTTGCGATGGAACTAAACACCAATGCGGTTGCACAGTAGTATGCTGCGTAAGATGTACATGCTGTGGCGGTGGCGACATATGCTTTGGACGCGAAGGACCCAAATAATCTCTTCTTAGATAATTGTTGTCTGTCATTATTGCGGGCTTCAGTGCGTAGGCAACGCATGGCTATTAGTGACTGTCTAGGCAGCAGAGAGAGTTGAATTTGATTATGATAATGTGAGCGAAAGATAGAGTAGAAGGGAGCATGGCATGGCATCGTTGAAAATAATTCGAGGCGGAGGAGGCCGCAGGCAGGCGCGAGCGAGCGTTGATGTTTCCTTGAGAGGGGCGGAAAACCGGGGGTTCCAGGAATCACAGAGGGTTTAGATATCCCATTCAATG
>JALLAZ010002648.1:0-10284 GCA_036939755.1 Stephanodiscus triporus | reverse complement strand
CCCTAAACTAAAAGCTCCAATGATCTCCTAACTGCTAAGCTAGCCAGTCTAACACACCCTTGCAGTGGAGCTTGTGTGAACTGGAACTTATTACTGAAGTTTCATCAACTTCTTCCGAAGATTTTGCACCACATCATAAGGTGTGAGAATCTCACTTCGCATATGACGATGATGGGAGGGGGAATGATGTTTTGACCAATAATCCCCCCGCATCAAAGATCCAGGGCGCCAATAAAATTTGAATTGTTTTTGATTTACTCCCCGATCGCGCAGCCAATGAAAACGCATATCCATGGCTTTTGTGCGCTTCGGCTGAACACGTAAGTTGACGATGCTGTCCGCTGTCGAATTATCCGTTTGAACGGGAGTGGGGGGCTGAACATGTCCCATCGCCTCCAATATATTTCGTTCTTCAACACCTTTGCGTGCATTGACATATAAGGCCCCAATCTCAGCTTCGGCTGCAGAAGACATGACCGACTTGAGAATGGAGGCTTCGTTGTAAATGGCACCGTTGTTTGATGGGTTGTCGACGTTTTCAGAGAGAAAATGATGCCCCCCCGCACGACTTCTGGCTCCCTCTTCGTTTAAATATCCCGCGTCACTGTGAATGGCAAGGATCATATCACTCGCACGGTAAGTTGTGACCGCGGGTTCTTGCGTTGCGGTATAATCGAGGAATTGTTTGACACGTGCCATCGTTGTTTGCGTTGGCTTAGCCTGCTGAGCGGATAATGCACTGATGGCCGTTAGAAGAGTTCCATCGACACCACGAGCATACCAATTAAATTTTCCTGTGACTTTCTGAACATGCTTTTGTTCGTCTTTCCCAACAGGAGCACTCATGTCATATTCGGCATATTGTTGTTTTTTACCATATTTCGGTTCGACATGAGGATAAGGAGAATCGTGTCGTTTAGTCGGGACCACATTGTCGAATTGACGCAAAGCTTTCTGAAGGTAAGGTGCCATTGATAAGTGGACCCGTTTATTTTCGTAATCCCAATCCAATTCGATTTTAACAAATTCTTTGCCGTCGAGATCAACGGAGACGTCGTAATACCTTTCGAGTGTGTGAATAAGGTGGTCCAAATCGGCTTTGTTGATATATTTTATCCCAAAATCATCGACCACCAGGACAAATTGAATTGGTTTTTTGTTGTGCGACCATAATCCTGGCACAGTTTGGCTTTGAAAATAGCCTTCTGCATTTAAACGCTGTTCGAGTTGATCTTGGCCGAGTGAGCCGGCTTGAGGTAAGCCATACATTGCTCGTGTCACTTTAACGTACACCCATCCATCTGATGTTGCTAATTGATGCAATTTGTATTCATTGATGACTTCGTCTGGAATATCTGACAATTTAATCTTGGCAAATTCAGGTCGTTTCAATGGTGACATGAGATAAAAATTTGCGAGGTCAGCATTTGCGAATTTGGCCCCTTTTGTCGAGATGACGCTGTTGAGAAAGATTTTGATGAGTAATAGATTGGCCGTTGGGACACCAACATCATCAGGATAGTTGATGAGGTTGCCCCCCATCGTTGCTCTCATTCGATTAGGATTCTTTTTCTCGGTACGCACGGTGCAGACGAACTTGATGTAAGTCACATCTTTCAGTCTGTCGAATGGAATATCTTTTTTATGGATGAAGTGCATAGTGTTTGTGCCTTTGATCCGTCCTCCAATGCCTTGCGCTAATCGTCCAAATTCATCTGCAGCAGATTTGGTCCAAACTTCTTTGAAACGTGGGTGCTTAAGTAAACGGCGATACTCCAACAATTCACCTGTTTCCTGGTCTAATACGGCATGAGCGGCTTCGCGTCGTCGTCGAGCTACCCGATCGGCAATTGATTCAGAAACAGTTGTTTGGGATTGGAGGCGACGTGCTCGGACTCGTGCAGCAATGGAGTCATCAACATACTTGGGTGGTTTGATGATTGGCGGTGGTTTGTCAACAATGTTCTTCGTAACGTTCTGTTTCGCGGGAGACGCAACAATCAATCGGGGTGGTGGGTTATGGATCGTTGTGGGAATTTCATTGATGCGCACCCTTGGAACAGATTGAGTGAGTGTAATTTCGTTCTCCACCCTTGGAATTTCTTTCGCCACCCTTGGAATTGCGACCTGTTTGTTTGGAGGTTGCAAAGTGCTTTCCAGTCGTTGCAGAGCTTCGAAGTGAGCGTCGTCTCGCGAGTGTTGGATGCCGAGTATGGCATCACGCAATTTGGTGAAAGCGTTTACGATGGCATCCGCCGGTGTGATCGTCGGTTGCGTTATGTGTTTGTGTTTGAAGAAGACTGTGTCGGCGAGCCGTTTTGCACGGGTCTTCTTGCAAAATATGACATGCGTTCGGTAATGCTCAGCAGATGTTCTTAAATAATATCCGTCGCCAGAATGCTCACCAAACGTTGCTCGTCTGTTTGGTTTTATGTGAAACTGTACCGCGCAACCCATGGGTGCAATGGGCATCCGGTTGTAATCAAAGCTGCCATGATGATAGGCATATGCCGAGATGTTGGGTGCCACATTTGATTGTCGCAATAGATTCAAGGTAAGAATTGTTTGGGGCAACAACTCGTCCCATTGATTTATTGGAAAACTGTTATCAACCCCAGCTAACACCGAAATGAAATGCCCTTTAAACGTTTGAATTGCGCGTTCTGCGGCATTGCGTCTGTGCTGATCGGCGGGAGTTAATTCCACGCGGCATTTGTTCTCGCGAATTGCCTGTTTTAATTCTTCAGGGGCTTCGTTGTCGAGTATGTGCCAATTCGGGCAAATGACTCCAGTCGCCTTCCAACGTTGAAAAATGGCTTGGTAAGCTTTGGTAAGTGATTTTGCTGTACGTGATTGCAATGGTTCACCGTCGATATAATTTCCATCTAACTCGACCGCGACCATGATATATTTGTTGCCGCGCGCCGATGTGATTGGAAATTTACCAGTTTGATCTGAGTACATCGTTTTCTTGGTGGCGTCGAACACAATGAGATAGACATCTTTATGTTTGACGCCTGGCTGTTGGTTGATGCCGAGCGTAGCATCCTCATCCACTATCTTCGTCGAACGAATTCCCTGCTTCGTTTGCTTCATGTGACCTTTTTGTGTCTCATCGGATTCGGGAAAATGTCGCGATATATTGTGGGGTGACAAGCCTGGAAATGTGACGAGGTTGCCATGCTGTGCCGCGGTGAGTAACGTTGCCTGAGTAGGGTATCCCAAAGATGCGTGCAAATATCTCACGACCTCTTTTGTACTGGGCAACTCATATACTCCCATGGCGGTATCGGTGACGTTGGGGTCAATGACAGAGTTTTTGGTGTCCGTGATTGGTACCATCCATACGCCTCTACTGTCCCGCCACCCTTGGAGAGCTGGCGGTGCAGTGGAGGATATGTCAACGTCATTGGCGTTGAAAACGTTCACGCCTTCCTGCCCAGGTAAGAAAACTGTGGTGTAGCCGTTATCTGCAAGCGTAGATACACTCATCAACGCCGGCTGACTCATACCAGGGACTATAATTGCTTCTCGGGCACCCTTGGAGAGGGCTGTTGTCGACAGGAGCCCAGTGTGCGTTGCATGGAGCTTCGTGCCGCCGGCGGTGAGGACAACTTTTTCAGAATGACCGGTAAGAAGGAGACCTCTGCGTGAATTCACAAAGGTTTTTGATGCGCCTGAATCTAACATTGCCTGCGTAATTGCATCGTCGATGGCGTTGGTTTCGAGTTGTAAAGCTGCTTTGAGGGTTTTCCGTCGTTCAAGCCGTCGTGCCCAGCGGTCTGCAGATTTTGACGTGGGTCGTGGGCCGGTGATCGAACGAGATAATGCTTCGTTGGGTGGAGAGTCAAGTCCAGTGGCGGCCAGGTAAGGGAAGAATCGCTGTTTTAGTTTAGTGATATCGACCTTACCCGGCTGCCACTGCTCTGTGGACCTGACCTCCGCACACCTTCAGGTGCTTTTCTTGCTCTTCCAACTCGCAGGGCGTTTGGCGGCGTTGACTTCAAGTTCGAAGCAATCGTCGGGCTTGTGGTACACTTCCAACCCGCAGTGTTGGCACTTTTTCTTCTTCTTCCCCTCCCCACTCTTCTTTGGATTGGTCGGAGTAGGTGAGTTCTTGTCGAGCGCGGCTTTGAACAATTCCATCATCTCTTTAAATTGCTTCTGATTCTGCTCCTGCATGCTGTTCGCAAGCTCGGCGATCATGAGGGCCTGTGCTTCGAGCTGTTCGATTTTCTCAACTTCTTTGTCGGTGACGCTGTTCGCAATGCCGAAACCAACCGATTTGGCGGTGGTTTTGTTTTGCTTGTGAAGCTTTCCAAATTCCTTCTGAATGAAAACGCGGAAGTTGGCGAATGTCTGATCTGCCTTTGGCTTGGTGTCCCAATCGCGGAGGGCAGGTTCGTATTCGCCGGAAGTATGGAATGTTGCTAGGGCGAAGGCAAGTCGCAAGTCTGGATTTTTGTTTTGCCCGACTTTCAATAACTGACGCTCAAATTTGTCGCCTCGTGCAAAGTGGGCCGCGGGGGCTTCAATGCCATCCCATGGCTTTTGAATGTTTGTAAAAAGTTCTGTCACATCCATGTGATCGAGGGTTCCCCCAACGTTGCGAAGGTGGGTGAGTAGCGCTTTCGGAGATAAGTGATTGAATCCCATCGTTTCGCTTTCCACCTCGGCGAGCCATTCGTGGTCGATCGCTTTGATGATCATCCTGCGAAGGAAGTTCTCAACGCCAAGGTAAGTTTCGTACTCGTTGCATTCTGCCTTGTGCTCCGCAATTTGACGTTCACGGATGAGTTTGTCCGTGTCGACACTTGCCGGATACGGGCCAGGGTTCGTTGGGACGACAAATTTGGAACCGCCATTGGAGAAGAGGACGTATTCTGCTTCGTCGATGACCATGCCAACATGGCCGTGCTCTCCGCCCCCATTTAGAGTTGCGACGCTGCCAGCGGCATTGGTGAGTTCTTTCATCAGCAGATTTAAATCTTCGTCCGTTGGTTGTCCATCGATTTTCGTGATCTCATACTTTTCGAGACCCTGTTCGACGTCGTGACGTATTCCCATGGTTAAACGTTGTGTTTGGTGACGAATGAATTGATCTGAAAGGATTTAGCTACGACTGCTAGACAGTGGCAATCGTGATAGTTGCATATAAGGTCGTAGCTAAATTTATGAGCTACATAAATGCAAACCTTTCGCTTGCAAACTGGAAACTCCGAGAATTGTTTAAATTCTCGTCCCTAAACTAAAAGCTCCAATGATCTCCTAACTGCTAAGCTAGCCAGTCTAACAGAATATTCCTTTTGATCCAACCTTGTCCCCCCAGTATCTCATTGTTTTTGACAACGGCACGTTGTGGGCGATCTTGTCCAAATACATACCATCTCTTATCCCGAAGCCCACTCCACATATCTTACCCCCCTTCTTTCAACCTGGCTCTAAAATTACGTTTGAACACAAAGGCCAGCTCCACAAGGGATTTCTCTGTCCCAGTCTAGAGTTACCATGCAATATTGTTGATTCATTGAACGTGAACGAAGAATCCTGCTTCCAACCTTCATCCAGGATTGACATGATCCTCTCGGAGGACCTTTCTTGGAGAGTTTTTCCTTGGGGGCAGTATCCTCCAAGCCCACACGAAAAGCCTTAGTAGGTTGCACAAAGTTCATGATGCAAATGAGGTTGTCTCATCGGGAAGCAATGTTGGAAAGTTTGCACATAATCTTTGCTGAGAATGGATCATGTGCATAGTATTTGCTCATACGAAAATGATCGGCGAGTCGACTGACTCGCTGCTTCTTCTTGCTACTGCTGCTGGATGGCGGAGGGCCCTTGGTCGAACTACGTGGCAATGCCGTGGTTATGGAGAAGATTCTCTTGTGACGCTAGGCTTGTTTGAGTTGGTGTTCACGCCAAATGCTGTAGTCATTTGTGCTGCCAGGCCCGCTGTAAAGCTGCCAATCTGCGAGTGGATGTATGTGAGGTAGGTGAGAGATGTCCATCGGCCAACTTGCATGATCGTGCTGTCCGATGCCCCACTGAGTTTCATCGCCATGGCCCCACCCGTTCGGAGGCTGTGGAAGGAAATGCGCTGTAGAGAATATCCCCGTGTGAGAAGGCGATCGGAGGTTGCTCCCCACCGGACGGTAATACCAATTTTGCGGTCAGACACTCTGGTAATTTTTGCCAATGGGTGATAGACCGCGCTGAGCGATCCGGTAGGTGGACCCTGTTGCATGTTGGATATACATTGGTCCAGTGCTGCGACGGGAGGACAAATTGGTCTGCCACACATTTTGTGATGGACCACGGCACCTTTTGTACAATTCTTGGTGTGAACAATATAGATTGTTGCGCTGTCTGCCGTCAAGAGGGTGCTGGGACTAGCAGAATGTAGTAATAACTGACCAGGCCGCCATAGGCGAACATTTGGGTTTGGGCTTAGCCGGCATCGTATATTCTCCCACTCAGAGGAGGTAGAAGAAAGCAATAATGACTAAATCTGCCATTGCATTTAAGTATATGTTCTATCTGTAGTTTGATGCAATTGCTGTTACCGTCAAGATGGGAATGGCAAGCTTTGGTTCAGTTGACGGGTCCTCATCGCGGTACTTCTTCACGCGAGGAGGGAGCCGATGACGGCATCCTCCACCCTTCCATTGTACTTTTGTGACAAATCGAGTTAGAACAATGTGCTGAAGAACATGCCCATGATGTGGTGAATGCTCCTGTTCGTAACATCACTGACCAGCTACTCAATGTGAATAACCATCATGACGTGGCCCATTATCCTCGAGAACCGGCAGTGCTGGGAGTGCATGAAAGTGAGTTAGAACAATGATGTGCAGCAAGAGATGATGAGAGGGTGCAAGAAGAAATCACACAAATCAACCATTATTTACGTTCAGTAATTCAACAACTATGGTTAAAAAAGGAAAAGATAAACAAATTAGAATGTAGAATCGCAGAAATCGAATATTGGATGACCACTCATCTCTCGGCAAATTGGGCTTCGTGTATTTCAATTGGTAATAAGAGTTTTGTTTTTCCTGATAGTGTGAGTCAAGAGCAATTACCAGCAGGTGAAAGTGAAGATACCAAAGATTTTAACAATGGTAATGATGATAAACAACTTACATAAAGGCGTGGTCTGAATGTTCACCTCAGAGCAGCCTTCAACAAAAAGGAAGTAGATCAAGACTGCACACTTGAAGACCTCATCGCACATTATTGTGAAACGGTAAATATTGAAGACTATGAATGCAATATCTGCAATGGGAAAACGACATTAACAAAAGAAACTGCCATTACAATGTGTTCCCCCATATTGTGCGTTGTACTCTGTTATAAGAAACAAGATGGCGGAAGTATTAAATCATCTGTTCAGTTTTCTGTGAGTGCTCGCCCAAGGAAGCCGCGGCCAGACAAGTCAGCATGGTCTGGATGGCACAATTGTCAGCCAGTTGTTGGACCCTGAGGCCCAGTGCCAAACGTGGCAACGGCTCGCCATTGTTCCAAGCTTCACATGCTACAAAAATCTCCTGTGCGTCGTGATGCACTTGCCACATGAGGTGTAGGATGAGAGACACCATGAGCCGCAACTCTAGATCTGTCTCGTGCTGTTCAAGGCCCTCTTGGATGGCGAGAACCATAACCAAGTGCGGACAATCCGCTCCAAACAGGACCTCCAGGAGGTGGCTGTAGTTGTTGAGCACCCGGATGAGACCCAGAAAGGAGGACGGTAGTTCCACTTTGGCCCCCGTCATATGCTTCCTGATGTCCGCCGGTGACTTGAGGGTTGCTGCATCGAAGTATGTTTCCTCCGCCGCCTCCTCGTTCATAGTTTTGACCGACCGCCAGGGAGTGGCGATGATGGTAATGCCCTTGGTGCAGCCAGCATACGTCTTGTTGCCATTTGAAGCAAAGCTGAGCGATTTTACTGTTGCAATGAGCAATATGTTATTCGTATCACAACATAAAGGAACATATTTTAATTCCCAACATTGTAGGTTCCTGATGAATCTGTTAATGAGGTGTTGATATAATATCCGCTCACTCATATTACTTGAAATGCTACATACCACCACATTGCGGAAAAGTAGAAGCAATAAACGTCAACAAGATGAGAGGGAAATAAGACAGCTTGTTCTTGCTGTTGCGTGACCTGTTCACCGGATGTGGTAATGGTGAAAAGTGATCAATCAAACGGGAATCAGTATCCCCTCTAAATCCATCATTGTTAATAGTGTCATCATTTAATAATTGGATTCCCTCAACATATACTTACACCTTAATGGCCTTTTCTTCACAGATTAATGATACTGTAGCCTCTTGATCGCCTCAATGTCGAATCGAAGAAACATCGTCAGTGTGTGATTCCTGGGCCTACTGTGGAACAAGAAGGTGTGTATCTTCTCTCGAGAGACTATCGTCAGTGGCATCTTATCTGAGAATCTCTTGGAGCTTGGCCAAAATAGCTTGCAAACTGCATCGTTTGGGATGACGGATGGGAAGAGAGTGCACATCAACAATCCCACCTTACATGTCAAGAGGGACATGATTGGGATCAATTATAAGCATGTCAACATCCGTGAGCATGTAACAATGCATCCACATAGTATAATGCGGATCTTTGAGGTGGATTGCACCTCCAGTAATTGAGGAAGCAACGCTCCCCCCATTGGTGGTCACTACCAAACCAGAATGATGCTGCTGAAGAAGCACCGCTCGACGCTCCTTGGGATGTCATCCCAGTTCAACATGTTAACGTTCTTGCGCGTAATACCCTTGGCAGTTTTACGCCCTTGCCGCTCCTGAAAGTCTTTGATCTGAGCCGCAGCGTTCGCACGAATGCCTGGTTTATTGGCGTTGGGACGGATAACCACGTATTTACCCTTCTCCTATTTGGACCAAAGGTGTGGCAACCCACATCCCCAACACTTGCGTTCAATGAAGCCGCTACCCTCCCTGTCCTTGGTGGAATCATTGCCACTGGTGTAGCACTTCAGGGTCTGCTAAAGAAGGTGGGAAGGGAGAAGAAGACACAATAACTGTGGCATAGGCACATGAAGGGTAACTGGCAACGCGGTTGTTAGATTTCCGAGGGGTAGAACCAACAGACTAATCAATACCATCCTCATCTCCAGTCCACCAAAATTCAGGATTAGAATCATAATCCTTGAATCTTGCGCTCTTTTTGAGGATTGCACAAGTGATTTTCCAATCTACTCCAGTGTGATGGAGGCCATTTGCAAACGACTCCATAAATAGCCTGTGGTTCTTAGCCAAATCATCATGAGATGCAGTGGTAGCGGGACACAGTAAACATAGTGGATTTCCTTTGAGATGAGTTTCTTGAGGAGCTCAGGTTGCAGGGATGTGCCCTTGTGGTTTCCGAAGGCAAATGTATGAAGAAGACAAGCGGGACATCCTTCAAGAGGACTCCCGCTTTGATGACATTATTATGGATTGATGCCAAATACTCCAGTATGAGCTGACATCTCTTACGGCAAATCCTGTTTCTACATACTGCTCCTTAGTAAAGGTTTTGAGAAGAAGAAGTAAGTTTTTTAGGTGGGAGATGCAAGTTTTATACTGTAGCATGAAGAAAGAATTACGTTTTCTCATGTGTAGATGCAAGGTTTTCACTGGTTGAAATATACCATCATTCTTAACTGTTCCTTTTGTGCTTTGCTGCCATCCAATCATCAACATCTTTTGCCAATGATTCTCTAGCTTTAGATGTGGCTTGAAAGAATTCCCGTGGCTTGTTTACCTCTTCTCAGGTGATTGTTATTGATTTAAGCACAAAGGTCGTTGAACGTAGCTCTTGGGAGAAGTCTGGATGTGGTCGCATTTGTCATGTCTCCGCAAAGGGAGGACTTCACCATAAATCTGGAGATGCATCCCTTGTAACAAAGCCGTAGATTCCATATTGGTAAGGAATGTACATCCCTTTTTTACTCAACAATGCATTAATCATAAAAGTCCTATAGAGAAATTTTTTTAATTTTGTCCAGTAAATTTGGATTTCTTGTACATGCCAAAAATTCTCGTACCGACTTGTAATCAATTCTCTCAGCCAAATCCCCCCTTCCTAACTTGGCTAGAGGAGTATATCAAGCAACAAGAACAAGAAGGTGGAAGTTGGTTAGCCATTGAGTATGTCCACATTTTGGTAGAATCATATCTTTGACTCACCAATATACTCTCCCTTAATATTGGAGTTGATGTTTGCACGGATCTCACTATACTTTTTGTTGATAAAAGGCACAGTCTTAT
>JALLAZ010002635.1:0-11094 GCA_036939755.1 Stephanodiscus triporus | reverse complement strand
CCTCCTACAGCAATAAACCGGCCGTCGGACACATGAAGGCTGCTCTTTATGCTCTGCACTATATCCACTCAACTCATGACTATGGCATCTCATTCGCTTCCAACGCCATGGCTCCTATGCATTGTTACATCCATTTCCCTCCTTCGACCAACATTGAAGCTTATACCGACGCTGTCCCTCCAACGCCCGCTACTGCGCCCACTCTTTCATCATACTGTGATGCATGCTGGGGATCACAAATTGGAAGCGCTGTTACAGATGGGACCCTTCTCCCACTTTTCAAGTTCAGAAGAATGAGTGTATGGTCTTTCGAAATGGAGGGCCCCTTGGTTGGCTCAGTGAATGCCAAGAACATACATCCCTCAGTTCCTGTGAAGCTGAAACAAGGTTATTGCCTTTTGCCACCTCTGCACGAGTATGTGCGAGGCTGGTCATTCTCTTCCTGATGCTACTCTCCCTACTATTCTGTACAATGATAACAACGCCTGCGTCCGTTGGTCACATAACATGACCTCGACGGCTGCTCATCACATCAAGCTTCATGATAATTCTGTCCAAGAATGGGTACAAGATCACTCTCTCATGGTAAAACACGTATCTGGAAAAGTCAACCCTTCTGACATCTTTACAAAAGACATCCGTGATGGTACACACTTCCGTCAATTGCGTGACTCGTTCATGTCTCGACTTTCTGACTTTCTACAAACCTCCCTTCTGGCTGTTCATCATGCCCATCAACTACTTCCTACTTCTGTCATACCTGCTGCTGCTCAAGTTGCATTGTCCGCTGGTGTATCTTCCTACTTCACCGCGTTTGCATCTTCGTCTTTCTGTCAAAATTTAACATCAATATCCCACCTTTGCAGTGCAGGTCGCCATTTACGTTGGCGACTCCACGGCTTTGTTCCGTCGAGCCTTATATAGATTTTACTTCTGGGCGTTTTTGGATCGGTCTTTGTTCTTTTGGTCGTTCTCCTTTTTCCGCCTAGAAATCTTTCTTTGGTTTCATCCCGGACTTCTTGTCTCGGGAGGTAACCTTTCTTAGAGTGGTGCTTTCATTTGGACGCACGGATGGGGGGTGTTAGTCAGTCCGTAGTCCTTAGAGCGTAGCCTAAGCTAAGCTCACTTCCTCACCACATGCTGGTAGGAGTAGTAACAGACCTCCACCTGAGGGCTGGACGAAGGACAGACTCACAGTCTTCCCGCTGTTTTTCAGGCATGTGCCCAACACAACACTAAATAACAAACACCGCATGAAGCCAACCAAGAAAAATACTTGTGTGTAGAGATATTGGTGGAATACACATCGCATGGGTGAAGAATACACAAGATAAATCCATAGAGATTGACAGAAAGAGCAAAGTCAGCATGTCTGAATATCACTATCTCGACAGCTATTTATCTGAAATCCTCCCAGTTCTAGGATTGGATGCTGAAACCTACGCTCCTTACGTCACCGGTTACGTAAGTCTAAAGGAATATTTCATCTCTCTGGCTACATCAAGAACCCTCACCTGAGGCCTTAATGCATTTTGACTGAACCTCAGGCGAATGACAACAGCGATGATGATGGGGAATCCCTCGATGAATTAATCGAACTGCTGCGTGCATCCTCTGAAGTCCATGGGGAAGATGATGCGTGGGACAACTTTCGAAAAGAAATCTCGCAGCGGCGCCAAGACTACCTAGCAGGAGAAAATTTGCGCAAGGTTTGTTGCCGTCAGCCCTATGTGTTATGTTTCACACGTGTTATTGAGGCGCTTATGACTGCTTTGTGTCTTCGCTTAGGAGTTACATGTTTTAGAAATCCAAGCAGCAACACATGCCAATCTCCAGAAAGAAATTGAGCTTTCTCAAAAGAATGCTGTGGAAATCGAAGCACGAAAGCAATTGGACTTAGATAAAGGCAAACCTGAAAACATGAGCGAAGACAAAATTGCATTGCTGACAAAATATGGTTATGAAGATAGTCAAGACGATGCTGATGATGGTGGGTATACAGAGGCGCCAATTACAAACCGTGACCACGCTGCTGCTTCGTCTCTTCAAAAAGCCCAGAAACTGAAATCTGCCCCAACACAGACAAAGGAGGAAGCAAGGCAGGAAACAAAGAAAATGAAGGCAGATAAAAATGCTAAGAAAGAGGAGAGGAGAAAGAAGGCCGAGAAGAGGGAAAGACAACGATAGCTTCGAATTCATTCATAGCTTTGATGTTACATTTAACCTATCAGGAAATGACAATTGTTTCAGCGCCACTACCAGCGCTTTCATTAATGCACTTACTTCATCCTCGTTATTATGTGCATGCAAAATAATTCGTATTCTCTCCTTTCCTTTTGTGACGGTTGGGCTCCTAATGGCATACACATCAAAACCAACATTCCTTAAGTACTGGCATACTGAAATACACTGCTCATTTCCTGGGACCATGAGGGCTTGGATTGGAGATGGACTTGGCAATAATTCAAAATCTGATCCAGGAAAATCTGCATTCAAGTTGGCAGAAACTCCCTCTCGGAAGAAGCGAACCAATCTAAACACTTTGGTTCGCCGTCGTTCACCTTCGACCCCCATCATTGATTTATATGCTTGTTGGATTGAGACTAATGAATGCGGTGGCAGAGCAGTAGAGTATACAAATGGCCGTGCATAATTCACAAGATAAGCAATAAATGTAGAGGAAGCGGCCACAATCGCGCCATGACATCCTGCAGCTTTGCCAAAGGTGTGAATGCTACAAAGCAAGGCTGGATGACGTTCGAGGTTGAGAGCAGCGAGCACTCCTGCACCACCTTTTGCCTGTAAATCCCCAACGTTATTTTCAATATCGCCATCATCTCCATCCGTCGATATCATTTCCAAATTTTTGGTATTCGTATGTCCGTACACACCCAGCCCATGAGCTTCATCCACCATCACTCCAGCGCCCATATCCTTAGCCAATTCTAGTATACTTTTCAATGGAGCGATATCTCCATCCATGCTGTACACACTTTCCACCACAACCAAAGTTGATGAAAGAGATGAGGACGAAGATGACACGTGATTTAGTACTCTTCTCAAATCAACAACATCATTGTGTCTGAACATAAATAATCTCTCCCTTCTCAACCTCCCCATTCGTACCCCCATCACCAGACTGTTGTGAACCAATTCGTCCATCACAATTGCATCATCTTCCCTGTACGGCAAACTCGAAAGTACGGATAAATTGGCATCATATCCTGAATTGAACAGTAGAGCAGCGGGACGATTGTGAACATCTGCAAGTTTCGCCTCAAGAGATCGGGCTAAATGAGAGTCTCCAGACAGAAGGCGGCTACCCGATGCTCCCAACATTGGACTGCGCAAGTCAATGCCAATGTTGGGGTCGAATAAATGGTCGTAGGCGGATTGGACCAATGCGTGCTGGTGTTTGCATCGAGCGAATCCGAGGTAGTCGTTGCTTGCGAAATCAATGAGAGTTGACGATGTTGAGCTCGAAAGTGCTTGATCATTTTCTGTGTCGATTATCTTTGGCAAACGCATCAATGAGCGGAGAGTGCCCTCTCGGCGGCGACGATCTAGATGTTCTTTTAGTCGATCATCCATGGATGCGATGGTTACTCTTAGGACGACGTCAACCTCCGCGTGAGAGTATCGTACTTTAGGGTTCTGCGGGATGGAAGGGAGGCACGCACACACAGGACAGACCAAAAAAAAATCTCACGATCGGATATCCCCAAGACAGCGCAGAATGGCTGGTAAAAAAGCGAGCGAGCATACTACCTACTCTAATTTGAGCCATCATCTTCCCCAGACCACGCCACAGATATCAGCAGAGTGAGACGAGCCAAGGAAAGAGGGGATACCTAACAGGACCGAGAGTATGCGTAAACAACACTGTTAGACGTAGCCAGGCCAGCAGAGACAGAGACAAAGGACGAGGGGATAACAGGGCCGAGAAAGTAGTCAGTGTAGGCACTACCACCTGAGTTGAAAGTCCGACAACGTTGCCCTTTCTCAAAGATTGAAAACGTCTCGAGCGATCGCAGTCTCTGCTTCTTCAAACCATGAAAATATCTACTCAAGCGATACCTCAGAGTAGTCTTCTTGAGCTGATCAGCCCCAGCGGACTGCTATCCATCCGCGGAGGAAGTGCCGAAAAAGTCGATTCCATTTATATCCGATCGGCGGTGGGGTATTTCAATAATCTCAGAGTTCCTGCGGCGGTGCTTACGAGCATCATAATGAAGGAAATGTTCACTCTGCAAAGTACGCCAACCGCGAGCATGAAGAAATGGGATGTAGAACATGGAGTCGCTCATAGCAAGCGATGGAGGATTCTGAGGTATTCATATCTCCTGTTGATGGTATTGGCGTTTTCTTTGGAGACGTTTACGATCTTTGTTGCTACACAAGTGTTGACTGAATTAGCGACAGCGTCTGCCCTGAGGATGATCCCGCTAGCCACCTCTGAATTAAATTTAAGTCTGCTTGATCAAGAAAAGGTCAGCGGGGGATTTTTCGCGAAAATGGCAGCGAAGACGGTGCCCCAGTCGATGGTTGATTTCCTCATTGCAAACTTTGAATTTGAGTATGCGACCTGTCGATTGTATTTCGTAACAGGGATATTGTGCTTTACTTTTGCTACCGCACTTAGAGTCCGATACGCTCTGAGGAAGTACAGGTGAGCAATTTCAATTGAGGTATATCTATCCGCAAGTTGTCACTGATATTGTGCGAACGTTGTACTTCCACTTCTTGCTATGGATACTTTTCATTAAGTGATTTATCAATGAGCGGTATGTGCTGCCTGCTAGCTGTAGCTACGGGAATGCTGACCTATACAAATTCCCGCACAATCACATATGGAGGCTATGTGAATTTGTTAAAGCGTCAACTGCAGCTCAGCGGCAGATTCCTTCTTTCACATGTTCGCAGTGGTCCTTTGAGTGTAATCACTGCCATTCTCGCATTTCTCACGGTCGTATACGCAATTCTAGGCTCTGTCAGCCCAGAATTTGCCTACTTTGAATTGGATGACGTGGATGAAAAGTAGTATCAAAGACGGATATGTGCACTAATTTCAACTTTATCTACGATACTCTAGAATTATCCTGCGTATGTCAATTGTGCCAGTCAGTGCTTGAACTTGTCCTTATCATGTCCCTCACTCAAAGTTTGCACCACTCGATGTGCCATTATATTCCATTCCATCTTTGTCCTCGTAACAGGCATGACTCGTCGCAAGCGTTTCAGGTATGTGTTGCCCATTGATTCGTACATTTGATCCATTTTTTTCAATAATTCAATCTCTTCCCATGATCCAATTTGACGCGTCACCGCCGATGCCCAGGATGATCGTTTATCGCTTCCATCAGAGGGTAAGCATGTCATGGCAATGGTGGCATCGAGTGAAATATTCGACATGAGCTGGACGTTTCCGCCATTTTCATATGTGTGAGCCCAGACATAAATTTCCCCATGAAGAGATCCAGAGCTGGGACAAATTGTATAGCATCCCTTCCATGAGCCCACCTGCTGATTTTGCAAATCGATTCTCTCCGCGTAGGTTGCAATTTTCAGCGTCGGCGTATCGTCGACCGTTGAGGCGGTCACATTATGAGCCGCACGCACCCCCGGCGATGAGAAATTCGAAGAGATGTATTCGTCCATGGCCTTGGATAATGAAGTGATGTAACATTCAGCATAGCCACTTCCACTTCCGGCATCGCCACCAGCAGCCATGGCAGAGCGGCCGGTGGCTTCCTCCCATTCTGAACGGAGGGCGGCGACAAAGTTTGGTTCTAATAACGTTGGCTTTGGGACAATTGACCGCAGATCTTCAAGAATGACGTCGAATTGTCCCGGAGGAGACGCCAGTAGAATTCTCTGGATGGCGCCCTGATTAGTTGCCTCAGTCATGTTGTTGTTGTTGTTGTTGTTGGGTCCGGTTATCATATCTCTCTGTTGTTCTGTCTCTGATGTATGGCTCATGTCTACGTAGGTACCTACCGTACAAGCCGGGGCGTAAGCAACTAAAGTCCGAAGGTCAAAAACGCTCTTTTTTAGCTGACCGGGTCAGATGTCAGGAATGTATTAAAATCTACGTAGGAATAAAAAAATATTATTTTCGTGGGAAATATGTACTATTCCTACAGTAGAGGGGCTGACGTGAGCTGCATCCGAGGAGTCCAACGGCAACAACAACCATCACAACCATGGTCGCCGTCGGCGGAAACGTGCCCCTAGAGCCCCACAAGAGGCCTTTCGTCCTGATCCGACGCGTCGGATCGATAGGGGACGATATCCTGAGCAAGCGGATATGCTTTTTGTGGGGGGTGACTGGGTGTATGACCCTCAAAATGCTCCGATGCTGTGGCGGCGCATCATCGCCGGAACAGGGGAGCGTTTTGAGGGCCATACACCATAACCCCCCACAAAAAGCATACCCGCTTGCTCGGGGGGTTGTCCCTGATTGATCCGACGCGTGGGAACCCCAACAAATTGGGGATCGCCAGAAAGCTTTTTCTGAGGACAATCGTTTCTTCTAGTTTGGGATGTTAGTTCTGTAGTACTTAAGGAGAAACGGTGAATTTAGCTCCTAATTTGTACCTAGGATTGCTAATTAATTTAGATTTTTGTCTTATTTAGCTAGTGTTGCTTATGCCCCGGTGAATACGGTAGATATCTACTACTTCTACAGATCGCAACGATCGAGGGAACCAACCAACGTCGACCCTTTTTTTTACAACATGCACAAAAAATAATAAAAGAGCAATAATGCTATCCAAGCCCGGAGAGGCACGAAATTCGACGCCTACCTATCGGAACAGGAAGGTCGTATCCGAAGAGACTCCCGACGATATTGTTCGTCGATTACAGCGCGTTCCTTCCAATAAGGCGTGTGCCGATTGTTCGTCTAAGGTACATAATGTTCACGTTTGCGCTCTCGGCTGTTTGCTTTCGTGCATTTATTAATCCTCTTTCCATCTTAAATACGACGTACAGTTGACGCAATGCGTGAATTTGACTCATGGTACATTTGTTTGCATGGCATGTTCGGGGGTGCAGTAAGTATCGTATCGTAGTTGTTCGAATTCGCTTTTGATAATTGCTCCCCTGACGTCGCTCAACGTGGCTTTCTAATTCGAATATTGCGCATCAAGTCGAGAATTCAACCACAAAATCAAGGGAATAGGTCATTCCTCGTTCACTCCCGACGAAATATTGAAGCTTAATCATCCCTCCTCGGGGAATGAGGCCGTGAACGCACGTTATCTTGCCAAATACAACGCCAATAATGCCTCCGTCCGCGGTGGCTCATCGTACGATGATCATCATAGTGGTCGCATGAGTGGGAGTATGAGTATCCAAATGCCCACAAATAATAACAACTTGCAACATTTACGTTCGTGGATACAATTGAAGTATATAGATAAGTATTGGTTCGAAGGGGAGGGGGGGAATGATTGTCGTCCCTCATCTGCTGCGAAATCGAAGTCCAAGGATGCGTTGACTACTGGAAGGAGAAAGATTATGCCAAAGATACATGAGCCCAGAACTTCTAATCCTCCTGCACCGAAGAATGATCCGTTTTCCATGTCATCATCTGCCTTCAACAACAACGATGAAGCGTGGGATCCCTTCAGTGGTGGTTCTTCGTCGGTTGCCAATTCCATTGCGGATGCCGCTGCTCCGTCCCTCGCTGTGAATGCTGCAGTCCCTCAGGCTGCACCTGAATTATGGGATGCCTTCAGTGGTGGCTCTTCGTCGGCTGCCAATTTTATTGCGGATGTCGCTGCTCCGTCACTTGCTGTGTTGGCTGCAGCCCCTCCGACTTCACACAACAACAACGATGAGGCGTGGGATGCCTTCAGTGGTAGTTCTTCGTCGGCTGTCAATTTTATTGCGGATGTCGCTGCTCCGTCACTTTCTGTGGTGAATGCAGCCCCTCCGACTTCATCCGCGGCATTTCAAGCCAATGATAAAATGAGAGCGTTCGATGCATTCGATGACCTCTCGTTGAAACCAACGCCAACAGAGACTGCTTTCATCACGCGTGTAAATGATGAGGAGTTTAGCGGGGCCGCCGCTTCCCCTTCAAGGACTGAGATGAATCAATCCACCCCCCCCCCTATTCGACATCAAGAGGGTCAACAAGATGATTCAAATGACAGCAACAATGATGATGCTTTCATCACTAAGACTGAACTGTTGAAGGAAACTATCTTAATGATTCAAAAGCTTAATCCTCAACAGTTGATGCAAGTCCGACAGCTAATCGCAAGCATGTTACCATCATCGTCCTCCGGGAACAATTGCAATCCCGATGCAACTTCTGCTGCATCATCATTTACTGGAATGAAGTCACAAATGAATATATATGCCAGCCAGGCACGTCAGCAACAGATAACGGTGCTCGGTGATGTGAATAAGGCTGGCGGGATGTTTCCTATGCAATCTTTTCCGCAACCATCATCTGGACCGCAATTTTCCATGCAGCAGGGACAATCACCTCACATACCATATCCGGTCCAATCGACGTCAACACCCGTGCAATATTTTTCTACCGAGCACCATTTTGAGAATGGTGTACCACAGCAGGCCATGGGAATCAGTAACAACCATACAGCGGTGCCAATGGGAGCGATGCATCGACCTCCCGATGCCACACTCTCGTTGTCACCACCACCGCCGCCAGTAGCGGCGTTTGTATCACCTGCGTTGCCACCGATTGAGAAGGAGGGGAATCCTTTCGATTTTTAGTAGATTTTCGACTGCTCGGATGATTGTAATTTTTTCAAGAGTATTTTTACCATGCACCGCACCTCGAAAGTGCAATAGAAGGAAGTTGCCGGAAGGGCTAGTGCTGGTATTGTTGTCCGCTGTTGGACAAGATTACTAAAAATTGGAATCTGGGCTTGATGGCCGTACTGAACCTGAATTGCATCCGACTAAGAGCTTGTTAATGTCGGAGATCCATCGAGGACAGACATAAGTAGGTCCTATTTTAAGCACAACTATCAACAATGTACCTTCAACTCAGCCTTGGCTGCAGCTTCTTGTGTTTGATCAGCAGCTTTTGTGAAATCCTTTCGCTGCCTCGGCCGATGATTCGTCCATTATTTGTACCCTTCATCCTTTTCACTGCTCCCGACAGCATCCTACCCTCAATTGAAGAATGTTAAATTGTACTGTTGAACGAAGTGCTGAAATCAGGCGGAGCGAAGAGGAATCAACCAGAATATTCAGTTTGAGGCTTAGAAATCGATGCGGATTTAATCTCTTTTCGATTGCAAAGACTAAATGTAGCAAGAAGAATGATTAATACAAAACTAGCTATCATAACAAATAAGTACTCTGGTAGACACCCATGCGCGTTACCGCGGGGACTCTTCAGATACGGCCAGGACATTCACGCCGCACGAGAAAAGGACGGACTCCTCTTCAGGTTCGACTTCTTGCTCTTGCTCATGAGATAGATACGCTGCGAGGACGGGCTTCGCTTCATCGATTCGAAGGCGCAGGCGTCGACGGGAGTGATAGACGGTGAATACTTGGACGGTCGGGGCTTCAGCCGGAGTTTCGGCATCGTTCTGATGCCGTCGTTACGTCGCTTAAGGGATAGAGGGCTCGGAGGGCACTTGTTTTTGCCGGTCCAACTGATGAAGCTTTCGATGGAGAGGTCCAACAAGGTATTATCGTCGTCGAAGAACGAGCGTGAGAGGCTCGATGTCGGAGCCCAATCCAGCGCCTTGTGAGGTAATCTTGGAGTGGGAGGGCACACTGGCAACGTGAACTCCTCGACGGCTGGCTTGGGAGTGAGATATTCTACTGCCATTTTTTTTCAATCGAATGAAGAAAAGTAAGAAGGCGGAGCGAAATATTGTCGGGGTAGATCGGGTAGTTTCTTGAGAAGGAATGATGCCGTCGGAGAATGGTTTCGTTTCAGTAAGGTGACGATGTCGAATCAGTGCCTGGGGCTATGATTATTAATGAGCAATGACAAAGTGTTGTTGAAGTGCATGTGCAGCATGAACCTAGAGAGGAGTATGAATTTTAGGCTTCTCGGCTTGAGGCTCTCATTTTGTTTTTGGGTGCTCTCATTTTGTCTTCAGGCCAGCTTGCAGGGATACACCAGTGAACCATAATATATCTCGTGACATCTCTGCCGAACTCTGGCGTCTCAGTTCGGGGAGGAAGTTATGTCACTTTCTGGCACCTCTGCCGAGTTTGTTGTCAACAAACAGTCAAGTCACATTGAGACGCTCAGATGAGACGTATATCTAGATTCACATATTGCCCGGGAAAAAAATGGGTGTCGTGGTGGTGGTGTCAGCCACAAATGGGTGAAGAAAGCTACATAGAAAGATGTGAGATTCAAGTTGTGACTCACAACATGCTTCAAGGTACCTACACACCAGGTGGCAAAAACTGCTTGTCACAGTTTTTTCAGTCTATGTAGGAATCAGTACGAATTTACGCCTCCGCCTCAATCTATCAACACACTCAACAAAACAGATGAACCATGGCAGCCGCCGGTACCACGGCCCCCATGGCGCCCCAACCCTGGCTACAAGGCATAGAAACATTAGCCAACATGTTATACAACAAGACTGCGTTGTTAAAACTAGAACATATTATCCTCAATGGTACCTATTAGTATTAGTCTATCTTCTGCCACTACAACGATTACGCCCACATAAAACTACGCAAAAAACACTAACAAAATCAGCCGCCAGATGCACTTCTCAACCATGGCAGCCGCCTTCATCCCATGGCCACCTTGGTTCCCCCCACCTGGTGCTGAGGCATACAACAACCAAATAAATAAACTACTTAATAAATTACCGCTAATTCTACAGTTGCACAAACAAAGGCCTTTTTGATTGCTGTGTCGTACCACAGCAAGGCCACGACGGGGCGACCGGGTCCAGCCCCTTGGGCGCCAAAAGGTGCCAGAGCGGCCTTACCCCTTTGGTGTCAGTGTGGAACGACTGGAGTCCTTCCGAAAAGCCAGAAACAAGCTAACAATGTAGCCACGGACATTTAGATGACTGGTTTTCATCCTAGCTGGAGCACTTTTCTACGGTACTCTGTCGTTTCGAA
>JALLAZ010002623.1:0-10529 GCA_036939755.1 Stephanodiscus triporus | reverse complement strand
AGCCATGACTCCGCCCGATGCAGCCGCCACTGCAGCCACTGCCGCTCCCGCTCCCGCTCCCGCCGCCGCCGTCATCGATGACGATGACGACTGCGTGCGCGATCGTCGCTCACGCAGTCGACGCGAGGAATGCAACCGGGCACGGGTAAATTCACAGAAGCAGCTGGCCGAGGCCGCCGTTCCTTCTCCCGCTCCTCCTTCGTCATTTTCTTCTTCCGCCGACGCCAACGCCGACGCTGGCGGCGGCGGCGGCGCGGCCCGCCAGTCCAACGACGGCCCGGGAACATTGGCCGTCGACTTCATCGGCCCATCCTCGGCGGTCAAGCACCTGTTCTCGTTGCCGTACAATTCCGATCGGAGCGTTAGCGTGGCCTGTCACAACATGGGAAATGGCACGCTGTTGTTGGATTCGTGGGAGGATGATTACTTCGGCGTGGTCGCGACCACTTCTCCTTCTGGCTCGTTCGGCGGAGGGGGCGTCGGTGTCGGTGTCGGTGTCGGTGTCGGTGTTGATCGGCGAGGATCGAGCGCGGGGAGAAGTATGCGAGGAAGGAGGAGACAGCGGCCGTCGACTTGGTCGATCAGGCAAAATGACGACAACGATGAACGCCAACGACGGGCATTGTCTCTCTACGAATCCGCTATTGGCGATGATGACGACGATCATGACCATAATGCCGAATCTTTCGAAATGAATCAAACTCAACAAACTGCGCTGCTTAGGGAGAACGAACGATCGCTATTGGCATCTTTGTCGCTTTTGCTCGAGGAGGAGGAGGGGGGAAAGAAAAAGGAGAAGTCTCAGGGAAAAGTACAACGCCAACAACTTCCTTCGACATCATTGACATTGCCTTCGAATGCCATCGTCGTGAGTAGCACCGGTATCAGTGCCAAGAAAAGCAACGACGTTGGTGGAACGTCGAGGGCAAAAATTTCACTGACTATGGATGAGTCAACAGAGCCAAACATTGTCGGCGGCGGTGGCGGCGGCGGCGTGCCTATCGTAAGCAACAAGCTCGAGAATGTTATCGTCATGGGTCAGGAAGAAAACAGTACCGACCCACTGCTTGGGACGACACTCCATCCTCCTCAAGAATATTTGAGTCACTACGCTGGTGTTTCCCTTCCGACTCCACCACGTCAATATGTAAATTGGAAATTTCGGGACATGAAACTTTTGATAGGGAGTGATGCGATAATTTATGACCGTGGAGGAGTGGACGGGGGGGGAGGAGGCGATACCGAAGGGACAGGAATATATTTAGGAGAAGACATCGACTCGTCGTTGGAGGGGGCGGGGGAGAGAGTGTTGCGACAGAGATCCCTCGATGACATTGAGGAAGAAGAAGGAAAGACTCCCGCATCAACGAGGAGCATGACAAGTGCTACATGCTCGTCCTCCACAATAGCCATCCTTATAGCGGATGCATCAGAATTGAAGTCTCAGATGATCGATAACATGGTCAAGAATAAGATGGAGGACGACAGACGACTTTCGGTTGAGGAGGAGGGGGGTATCAATGGACGCCGCGCCTTGCCACCGCCGCCTTCCTCGTATGCAGAAGCTCTACTGATGACCCCTCCGTCATCATCAACATTGACGGAGGTAGTGGAAGCGGAAGTGGAGGGGGGGGATAATAATGCAGAAGTGAACAATGTTGCGAAACTACAAACGTGCATAATCCCAACCTCGGTAGTCGGACCAGAATGGGCGAACGAATGGGCATCGCGGCTGGGTTTTGCTCGCTCACCATTGCCACCACCACCACCAACATCAGGAGTAAGAGGAGGAGTGGATGAGACGGAATGCTTCGCAGCGACGACGGCAGCATCATCTGGGGTGCGCACGGTGTTGGATGCCTACCTCGACAACATCATGGCGAACGTTCCTCAGCTTGCATTGATACTGCGTGAGCATGGTTATGTTCAGAACATTAAGTTGATGCGTACCGAGGACATACCCTCGTTGATGATGCACCCATCCACTCTCGGGAGCTTCGAAGTGAATACCGAATCATCGTCGACAGCCGCCGCCATGAGAGCAACAACAGCTCATCATCATCCTCCGCCACCACAAGTCTTTTCCCCTGATATTGTTGAGATGAACGCAGCTATGCTGCTGCAATTTCTTAAGACGAATTGTACCAGCGAGAACTCCACGTTCGTCGTCCATCGTGCAGCTGGCGAAACGAATATACAATTATTTGATATTAGCAGCATATCAAAGATGCGCCAACGGAAGTGGACATGGTGGCTTGCGTTGTGTGGTTATCGATTCGCTTGTCGGCTCGAACAGCTTGTTAAGACAACGAACAATGTCCTGGACGGTAAAACCCGACGCGAATATCGTAACCGTCAGAGGAGCTTATTGCAAAATACATTGGATTTATTGGAGGAGTTGGTCGATTTGGATGATGACGATGATCGTAACGCGCAACGGCGTCGGCACGATACAATCGGCGCAGCCGTGTGCGAACACCTTGCCGATACGTACCTGTGGAACCACAACGACGTTGACGACCACAACGAGAGCGATCAGAGAGTAGTGGATTCAATCAGCAGTAAATCACCTGAGCCCTACGCTTCGTGTCAAGTAAGATATGGCAGGGTTACCGTGGACTCTTTGAACAAGGCCCACGACCATTTAATGGCTGGGGTCAAAAAGCTCGCGCCTCTATTGTCAAAGGCGATGCAAGACAAATCTTTGATCGAAATCGAGGCTATATCTACGCAGCTTTATGGTCTACATCACAAGCTCATCAACGTTAACCTTCGACTTGCTGATCGACATTTACAGAATTATTTTGCGTCCAATTTGATTCAGTCGTTGCGCACTTCCGCACGAATTCTTTCAGATACTTTTCCCTTGCTTGGCGGTATGTTTCAAGGTAGCCACTCAAAGAACAAAAGCAGCACACGACATGAACACTCTAACATGCCACAATCTTCTTTTGACATCTATGCAAGGAGCATCCTCCTTCAATACGCTTGGCTTTGGGAGTATTGCGGTCATTTTGCGAGATCATTTGCCGCAGACGGCCTCTGGCGAGATCGTGGACACACGTGCGGGCAGGATCTGATTGGACTATTCCGAGAAGTGAACAACTATTGTAGTTGCATCAGGAAACAATTTTTTGGTGCAGCCGCAACGTTGGGCAATCCGAAGCCCGAGCTTTCAGTCGTGAGCGTCGCCTCGCATGGGCAGGTGTCCTTGAAGAACACCCTAAGCGGGATTGTTGTTCTGCCAAAAGACTTCGAGCGAATCGAGTCGTCTGTCCTGCAAAAAGAAGGTTGTCATGAGGCAATCGGCGCCGCGAAATTCATTCTTGACCAAAAAACAGAGATCAAGCGCGATGCGCGTCTTGTCCTTGTTGCGGCCTCTATTTGCTATGGTCATGCAATTGATGCATACGTTTTATTGGCAAGCCATAGTAGTGACAGTAAAGGAGGAGTGGATTGCAATGAAAAAAGCATCAATCTCATTTCGATGGCCTCCAACTTCGTTACCACCGTCGCGCCTCTCCTCCGTCAAAGGCTGGGCGATGCTTGTAATGAAATAGGGAAGGTTCTACTCCAGGAGTCACGAGATGTCCTCTCGCCTCAGCTAAAACCTCCTGGCAAAACTTTCGGGATATCCAATAACAGTTTCGACATGTCCCATGTCTCAGCTATAATGCTCATTTCAGCTCAATTCTGGTTTTTGGAAGGACTTAAACAATTTACAGATTCTAAAGATTTGAGAAACCTTGCGCTGTTACGATGCAATTTATGTCAGTGTTGCAAAATTCGAGCCAACACAAACGTTGTCTTGCCTGAGGAGGAGGATTCATCAAGGAACAACTCAGAGTCATATCTTCAAGAGGCCGTTGACCATCTCGTCTTGGCGCATGAAGCTATCGGCCAAAGAGATGCAGACCCGATCACGTGGGATATGGTCAGCGAAGAGCTTGCGGCTACATTACTTGTGTTAGGTGTACGAAGAAGGCAGTCAACCCTGTCTTCCTCCTCCGAGCCACTTCTATTCCAAGCACTGCGATTGACACCAGGTGCGGAGAAGGCGATCTTGGAGCCAATGGAACGGTCGTGTCAGATCTACGAGTCTTTGGGAACTCCGCGTGCTTCGCACCAAGCTGCTGCTGCGCATTATCAGCTAGCCCTCTATTTCAGTAAGGTCTGGACTTGCCAACGCGATGAGGCGAAGACCCGGGAAAAGCTGGCAGCCGCATTCAAGCATTATGGATTGGCTCATCAATATTTCGCTCAGTATACCAAGGGAAATGAGGCAACCTTTGTTGTTCTGAGCCTTGACTTTTCTAACTTGTACTCCGCAGTTTCTGGTGAAGAATGCCTATCGAAAGCTTTGTTGTGCTGTTTGGATACACGCATGGCATTCTCACTTCCAGTGGCGCCAGCTGTCACGAAGCAAATGACAACACTTGCGGACAGTGTCGAATCAAGGGTCTCCAAATTATTGTTAAGTTTGGTCAAGCTCCAGCCCTCGGAAAAATACAAAAATATGTATAGAACTGTTCTTGCGCATAAGATGTTAGCTTCGGCAAATGCCAACTCCCAAAGCGGAGGAGAGAGCAACCAGCTTTTCGTGTTACTTAACAGTTTGTTCGAGTTGTACAAGGCTTAATGTAATTTTAACTTAATATCACAACCCTAACCAACTGTAATCCAATCTAAGTCTCCTTCATTGGGCCAGCTGTTGCCTAAGGACTAAGCGCTTGCTCGTGTCGATGTGATGATCAATGGTTGGGCTGCTGTTCTACGAACTAGTTGTTGATGAAGAGTGCTCAAGCGGTAATCGCGGCATTACTGACATCAACAGACCTAACAAGTTGATTATTAAACCAATAATTGTAATCGATCGGAGATCTGCATTATTTTTTGAACCAAACTCTCGGTTGTCTACTATGTATACACGGGGTAGGGATGGGGTGTATATATTCAGTGAAAGGAATGTGGCAATCCATCATTGAGGAGGTTGATATCTCAGACATTTGAGAATCAAGGAGGAGATTTGCTCAAATCAAAGTCTCGGAAACAACTGACGGAACACTGCTTTCGGGCACAATTGATTCCCAACAAATGAAATAGACGAGGCCGTTGAGTGCAAAAAAGAGCAGTCTCGGCCACATATTCACACAAGCAGCTGGACCTCCCGACCCACCCCTTCAGTATTTACCCAAATCCTTCCGAAGACTGCTAGTTCAAAATACATATTTTATGTTTATTGTTATACTTTGCAATGCTTATAACACTAACAGGGCCTGGTAACATAACACGCAAGAAATTCTTCTGAAAATGATATGAGATGCATCATTACTTTTGTTCATAGGCACAGGCCTTCTGATGTGCCTCGAAGTCGATACCAACAGTATAAATCATCCTCCAATTATTTGTCATTGCCTCCAAGGTTTCAGTTTGTCCACGAAAGGATGCAAATCGAAGCCGAAACGCTTCCTCCAATGCATCCTCATTCAGCACCTTCTCTTTGACATCCTCGCATGCATGAGAATCAATGCTGCACAACCACTTGAGAGTGCGCCATGCCAAGGCAGCGTGGTTGCGCTCATCCGACGCAATAATTTGCAGCTCCTTCCCAATCCAAGCAAGGACGTCTCTATCGATGGAAGAGTACTTGGTGCCATCCGCCCCATCTGCCAACACTCTCTCGATGAAATCGACTTCCGCGGCGGCCTCCAGCGCTGACAACGTCTCATCGACGCAACCCTCCCTCGCCACCGCCATCGCCATGGCCTTCAAATCCCGATGAAAGACGTGCTCGGACGCGGGGAGGGCGCCCGGCCGCACCTCCCTCCCGGTCAACCTCGACGCGATGCCGAACGACGTCCTGGCGTGGCGCACTTCGTCCAACGCCGCCCCGAGCGCATCCTCGACCAAATCGCTCGGCGCTTGATTGGTCATGAGTGCGATCGTGAATGCAGAGAACAAGGTCACGGATGCATGCTCGCCAAGGGCATTCCTCGTCCACTCTTCTCCCAGGAGGATGCGATTTCGATAAGTTGCGGCGGTGGTAGTAGTTCAGTTGTCAAACGAGCGCGACGGGTACGACGTCGACACCGCGAGATGGGCGTTGGCGGTCATCGCGGCAGTTGACGACCAAGGCGACCCCGCGTCTCCCGCGACGGCGAAGGATGCTCGAACGATCCTCCCCGTAGAATCGACGAACGGTCGACCGGGCACCGCTCGATGGCACTCCACGCTCCGTACCAGGGAACCTATAAGTCGATACGCGCGCGATTCGTCGAAGAGAATATCCGCTTCTAAATCCGTAACGCACTTGTCATCGGGATCCTCCCGTTGATCTGTACCGTTAAGGACGGCGTCGATGACACGCACCATCGGGGCCGACACATTCGCGTCGCGTGAGCACGCATCGAGGAGCACCTCCACGTTGACGTTGCACGGCGAGGGGCTCTCCGTCGTCGTCGTCGTCCTCCGCGGTTTTTTGTCCTCGTCCGTGTCACCGGCCTCGACGATCTCCCGTTCGACGGCGAGTTCGGCAATCTCTCCCCCCTCGTCCTCCGGCGGTGCGGGAGTCGGGCCGTCCGACTGCCCCTGCCAGCTTCTGCACCAGCCATTCTCATAGGACCACGTGGCATGATAGGAACTTGAATCCAAGTACCGTAACGGGGGCGTGGGCGGCGCGCCATCGACTATTATCTCGACGGAACCGTCCCCCCACGTCACTCGTGGAACGTATGGCGTGGAATTGGAATTGGCGGCGCAGTCACTCGTGACTAAGACTTTCACATCGGCGGGTCCGACCGGCTGCATCCCCTCCATGTAAAGGTCGTCGGAGTACCGCTGTATTGTGATCGGGACGTTGCACACGATGTCGATCGTACTACCACCGTCCGACGACGTAAATTTGGAATTGTAACTTTCGCTAATGATGCAATTCCCGGGGGATGCCGTGCCGTCGATGATTTTGTACACTAGCGCTCCCCTGAGGAATGACAATAGGGCGCACTTCACGCAAGCATTGTGGAGAAAGCTCATGGCGAATCGATATCGGAAATGCGATTATCGTTAGGTATCGTAGAGAGTGGATTCTTTGCGATATGTGTAGTGGACGCCAGAGTAGAGCCCAGGCGCATGCAGCAGCTTTCACATCCCAGTGCCAGCCGGCCTGCGATGCGCGAGGGCTTCGCATTCTGACGGGGAGGGAGGGCCGGCGGACAGACCAGGGGCTCCCACTCCCACTCCCCAAGCTATCTAGAGAGACAAGAGAACAAAAAAAGAGGCCCACCATCCTTCCTCCGCGCCCCTCTGTCTTTCGCCTCCACCCTCCTCACAACATTCAATTCAATTGAAAGTAGATGTTGTACTCCGAAATACCATGTCATACCTACATCATACATATTACATTACACTCTAATCATACATCACTTCTCTTCACTTGTCAATCATGTACTCGCAATACAGCTATTACCAAAGCGCCCCCTCCCCCGGCAACAATCCCCAGCAACAGCAGCAGCAGCAGCAGCAGCAGCAGCAGACCCCGACGTCGACGCTGGGTCAGGTTTGGAACGGCCAACAATGGGTCGCCTCCGCCTCCGCCTCCGCCTCGCCCGTCTTCGCCTATCCTCCCCACGGTCCCACCGTCCCGCCGCCGCCGCCCCCCCCCGCGATGATAATCAAGCACGGCAAGACCCACGCCCAGCTCGTGCAGCACTACACGTCGTACTATCACATGTGGAACGAGCAGGTCTCGCTCGCGAGGGTCGCGCTCGCCTCCCTCCCCCCCGCCCACCCCAACACCCCCTCTAACAACGAGAGGAGGGAGGAGATGGGCCGACGCGAGAAGTGGGCGACGTACTACTCCGGGAACAGCGCCGCGCTGGCCCATTATCACCTGGCCCTGAGCGGCGGGGTCAACGGCGGGGTCGGCGTCGAGCCGTACGCGAGGCCGGCGAGCCCTCCCATGCCGCCCCAGATGACGCCGCAGGCTGCGGCGGCATCGTCTTCGGCGGTCGTCGTCGCGGCTACCGTCGCCGCCGCGGTCGCTCCCGGCGGCGGCGGCGGCGCGGGGGCGGGCGGACTCGCCGGAGGGGGGACGACGACGACGACGGCATCCGCCCCCCCGGCCGCCGCCGCCGTCGTCGCCAATCCGATAAGTATTAACATTTCGCCCAAGAAGAAGAAGAGGTGGGCGTCCCTGGAGGCCGGGACCGGGACCGCCGCCGCCGCGACGACGACAGGCACCGCGAGCACCCTGCGCGACCTGGAGGAGCAGGCGATTCGCAGGAGCGAGGGGAAAGGCAACGACGACGACAATAACAACGGTAAGTCTACATCGGAAACGTCTTCTTCTACGAAATCATCGTCAGCGTCATCGTCGGCATCAGCAGCAGAGGCAGCGACATCGGCGTGGGGGGGAGGGGGGACGAATAACAGAGGCGATGATACCTCCCTTTATCTCGACAGATTCGTGCAAGAGAAATCGACGACGTCCGGAACAAAGCGCAAACGCGCGATGGCGGATCGGACCGACGAATACAATCCGTCCTTCTCGTCGTCGTCGTCGTCCAAGAAACGGAACAACGTCGACGGCGGCATCTCGTACTACGGTCCATCCTCCTCGAGGGAGGAGGATGGGGACGCCGACGACTATGTCCCGTTGGGGCTCAGCCGGCCACTGGGGACGACGAAGAAGGAGCAGCAGCAGCAGCAGCAGCAGCAGCAGCAGAAGAAGAAGAAGAAGAAGGAGAAGCAAGGCAAGGACGGCAACAATAACAGCGGCAACGTCAGCGGTTTCAACGCCGACGAGTCGGCGCTGTCCGAACGCGCGCGCCGCTTCCAGGGACGGGGCGGGATCGATTCCGCGTCCAACGCGCCCACCACGATCGCGAACGTCGAGAGGTACATGGGAAAGACCACCATCGGCGGCTCGATGAACAAGCTCGACGAGAGCGACTACGAGCGCATGACCGTCAGGGGGACGTGCGCGGTCCTCGAGAAGGAGTACCTCAGGCTGACGTCCCCCCCCAAGGCCGAGCTCGTGCGTCCGCAGCGGATACTCGAGGAGCACCTGTCGCGGCTGAAATCGAGTTACTATCGTCGCGATAGGGTCCACGACGGACGACAGCGCGATTACAGCTGGTACTGCTCCCAAATGAAGGCGATACGGCAGGACCTCACCGTCCAGCGTATTATCAACGCCTTCGCCGTCGATGTTTATGAGACGCACGCGAAGATGGCGTTGGAGGAGGACGACATAAACGAGTACAACCAAAGCCAGACGCAGTTGAAGGAACTGTACGATCTGATCGATAGGAGGAGGCAGCGGACGAACAATGGGAAGGCGAGTGGTGGGAAGGAGACAACGAAGAAAGATATGAAGGTGAGCAGCAAATGCGGGGGAAGGAAGGAGGGGGAGGAGGAGGATCGCGCGGACGAAGCGGATGATGAGAATGCATTGAAACATCGGAATGAATTCATAGCGTATAGGATCATTTATTACGTATTTCTGTCGGGGAACAAGAAGTACGAGGGTGGATCATCGGACATTTTCAAGGTGAGTCAAAAAGAGGGGGAGGGGGATGATGATGATGATGATGAATTCATGGGCTGTGTGGTGTTTCTCTCAAACTGCTTCGCGCGTGTCTCTGTATCGATACTCAGATCATGCTCGAGTTGACGCCCGAACAACGAAAGGACGAGTGCATCCATCATGCGCTGTTGGGTAGGTTCGCATTCATCTGTGAAAGTTGTTTTTCCCTACTCCCTGAGAATCTCTCATCTCGCTTACGCCTCTCTCTATATATAAATGTATATCGTATCACCCCAAACGCCAGTTCGCGCCGCCGTTGCCGACCACAATTATCACAAATTCTTCCAACTGCAAGATATAGCGCCAAATATGGGTGATTACCTCATGGATAAAATCGTACCATCAGTACGGCAGGGCGCGTTACAGCGCATGTGCAAGGGCTACCGTCCGTCAGTGCCGACGAACTTTGTCCTGAAGGAGTTGGGATTCGACGTGAAGAACAAGGAGGAGGTTAGGGGCGGCATGGCATGGATGAAAAATTGCGGGTGCAAATTCGAAGGCGGCTCATTGTTGACGAAGGATACAGTGCTGTCAGAAAGTGCCGCAGTCGGCGCGAAGAACTCACTTATTTGATGTGTGAATGATTTCAGTGTTGCTGTTGCCTTCGTTTTTTTTCTTTCCTAGCGGGGAAGGGGATGTTTCAATGTGAGGGAATATTCATAAGTGGTTTTGCACAATCGGAAGAATAAAGTCTTTTGGCTGTCGTAAATCCACACACACAAAAAGCTAATTTACCTGAAGAATGCAACAACCGAGAGTTTGGATCAAAACACAATGCCACTCTCCGATCGATTACAATTATTGGTTTAATAATCAACTTGTTAGGTCTGTTGAGCTCAGTAATACTACCGCTTGCGCACTCTTCATCAACAACTAGTCGAACTGACTGCAGCCCAACCATTGATCATCACATCGACACGAGCAAGCGCTTAGTCCTTAGGCA
>JALLAZ010002618.1:0-10790 GCA_036939755.1 Stephanodiscus triporus | reverse complement strand
TGGGGACTCCCATATTTGGTTTGGGCAGGGATGCAACTCATTTCCAAATCGGGGAAGTCCCATAAGCGAGTTTTTCTAATTCGGCGACCAACAATTAACAACATGCAAGTGTGGCACTCGTCCAAAAAATATAGCCTTCACCAAAAAAATCATCCTAGCTGTAGGCTAAGAACTCAATAACTCACTCTGTTAAGTCCCGACCGCCCTGGAAGTAACCACTCTTCTCCTTGGACAGGTCGTGCATTTGACAGTGCGCGAAGGTCTAAGGATCATCCGGCTGCAGATTTAGTCCGACTTGGTGGCAGGCCGACCCCAGACTGAATTGGATGCAAAATTGCTAGGGTCGTGCAATGCCTCACTTCCCGGGGTGAGGTACATTGAATATTCAATTCGAATGTTACAATATCTGAACAATGCTTGATGAAGATGATGCATAAAGCTTGTACAATAATACGCTAGACCATCATGTCAGAATGGCTGCGAGAGGCATTCTAGTAATGCGCAGGAGACAGTATGAACGATTGATAAGGTGTTGGATATTTTTCTATTCGGTTTAATTTTATGATGAAAGGCAATATTCAACACTTGCTCTCTTCTTAATAAAAAAACAACAAAGTTTGAGCTCATTCACGATTGCATGATCACTGCCCGAACCCTTCTTCTCAATCCACGCTCGTGAGATAGCCTTCGCATTTCCATCCATTGGTGTCCCTTGCCATCCCCGGTGATCATCTCATCGCGTCGCCGTTGTCGACGTTTGCTGCTCCCCACGGTTTTTCCATTCACGACGCAATCGGTGGCCACCGCCTCGCTAGGGACGAGAGCGCCAAGATAGGCATGTACATCGGCGTTGTCGACTACGACTACGAAATTATCGTCACCGTCGTCGCGTCCTCCTTCCTCCATAAACGTCGTCGCCGTCGTCGTTCGTCGCGTTCCTCCTCCGTCGACGTTTCGACCTGTTCCATCCCCATTCAATCGCGCACGCGTCGCAAAAATTCCGATTCGGCCTGCACCCCGGAGGCGTCCGTCCTCCAGAATTGTCCGGTGGGGTGGGGTCGACCCGCAAAAGGATCAGCGCGTCGACCCGTGGTCCTGGGGGACCATCGCGCATCGCCGCCGCCGCCGCGTCTACACGCTCGCGATCGAAAGAGCGGGACGAGAGTGGGAGGGGGAGGACGATCCGACTACTCAGGAGGACGTCGTCGTCGATGCAGTCGTCGACGACGACGACGCCCCTCCCCTCCTCCGCCGCCGTCGGTATCGATGCGCGCCGTCGTCCGCATCGTAGTCTTTCGTTGTTGTCGTGCTGCCGTCGTTGATGGTCGCGACGGCAATGGGTTGACTGCGTCGGTATTCATTATCATTACTTGTTATCGCACTCCTGATACTTCTACGGGCGGGGGGGGGGGCGCAGCGAACGATGATGCGCACGGAATAATCATGTGGCTGATAAGCAGAAGCGATAGTATTGGACTTGGAACTGTCATGGTGATTGCTGTTGCTTCCTAAGGGCGAGGTGAAGGCTCTGCCTGCTTACTTTCACTTCGATTCAATGCCCTTTACGTAGGATAATCCCTCGCCTTCACCACCGAAACCTCAAACCTCCCCCTCCCCCACAAAATGGCATCCAACGGCAACAACGAAACGGTCCACATCTCCCTCGGCACCACGGCCAACTACCTCACGTCTCATTTTCTCAACCTCCAGGGATTGGCCGCGACTAGCAGCGGCAGCGCGCGGCGGGGGGTCGACGACGACAACGACGCGGCGGCGGCGGAGTCGCTTTGCGATCCGTCCGTCACCCACGACCTCCGACCCCTCGATTCGGACGACGGGTATTCCACGCACCGCGGGACGACGTCGTCGTCGTCGTCGTCGTCGTGGCACGCCTACGTTCCGAGGACGCTCGTCGTCGACGGACGCGATTCGTTCGGCGCGCCCTGGGGGGGCGGCGGCGGNCAACTCTCATCTATTACAAAGTTTTCGTGGATTGCAAACAAGTTGGCGACCTTGATGAGCCTAACGAGGCAGGCCTTGCTCGCCTCCCGCAGCCGGGTTCGGCTTCGGCGACGCCATCGTCGTCGTCGCGCTCCGGCGGCGCGCCGTCCGCCCCCGCGTGGGATGGGACAGTTTCGACTTTCGATCCCTCCGCCGTCCCATCGACCTTCCTCGGCGGGCGCGGGGATAAGCGGCCGCGGACGACGGCAGTCGCACGCCGGGACGGGAGGTTGAAAAATGACTACTACGACGACGGCGACGGCGACGGCGACGGCGGGGCGCTCGCGGATCCCCTGACGATATTCCACGACGCCGCGTCCGTGCTGGGACTCTCTCCCGTCCACTCCCGCTTCCTCGTCGCTCCGACGCATCGCGCGACGTCCTCGTACAACGCCGGTGGCGGCGGCGGGGGTCGACACGTAGAATGGGACGACGACGACGACGACGACGACGAGGAGGAGGCCGATGACGACGACGAATACCATCGCTACGGTGGCGGCAGAGATGGGGAACGGACGCGAGGGGAGGCGAGACGCCGACAGTTGGAAAGGATGGAGCATCGCGCGCACGACGCCAGGAGGGATTGGAATAGGCGCATGGAGGACGCGTGGGATGAGGCATTCTACCCTCGCGGCGGCGATGGCGGCGGCAGCGACGGAGGCGAAACGGACGACATCGCGAAACACGATGCGACGGCAGGGAATGCCTCGACGAATGACGATGCCGCAAATGGCGGCGACACGACAGCAGCGACAATGACGACTAAGACGTCTACGAGGACTGTCGGTGGCGCGTGCCGCGCGGAACGCGAGATACGATGGCACGATTACTGGATGCCGCCGAGGCCGGCATCGAGCAGGTATCGCGTGCCGCTGCCGTTCGACACCTCGACATTCGACGATCCCTCGAGCGGCTGGTCGTCGTGGTCGACGTGGTCAACGTCCTTCGACGCGGGGTACCGTCCAGGCTCGGGCGGGGGCGGCGGCGGGGGCGTCGTGGCGGGTTCGGGACTTGGCGGCGGAGGCGGCGGGGGGTGCATCGCGCAATCGTGGCGGGAGCACGTCCTTTCGGAATCGTTGCGCAGAGTCCTGGAGGAGTGCGACATTGTTAAGGGATTCAACATCTTCGTCGACGGAGGCGGATATTGCCGTGGTTCTTCCTCTCCTTCTACTTCGTCCTCAGTTGCTGCTGCTGCTGCCAACGGCGGCTGCAGTGGGAGGGGTGAGAAGCGCACCGAGAGCTTATCTGACATTGTGGCCGGGGGGGGCTTCCATGCGGGATTGGCGGCGTCCCTGATGGAGGAATTATCCGAGGAATGTCGCTCGGCCGGGCGGTGGGCGGTCATGGTGGATCCGCCCTCTGCGCGAATGCAGCCCGATGTCGGTCGAGTCGGAGGCGATGCCGACAGCGGCAGCGGCGACACGGAGGGCGAGCAGGTGCGTCGATTTCGGGGGAATTTGAACGCAGGCCTGGCGTTGCACGGGCTGTCAACCAACGCCGACGCCTTCTTGCCGGTTTCGATCGACGGCGCGTATCGAGCCCTGCGTTCCGGCATCGCAGCGGGGGGGTGTACAGCTTCACTAAACCGTGTTTTATTCGAAGGGAGCGCCGCCGTCGCGCTAGCCTTGGAGGCGTCCACCCTATTCTACCGTCTACGTCGTCGTGCGAATGCCGCCGTAGACAGTCATTCCGTCGGCGGTGCCGCGCGTCGCAGCCGCATCGGGATACAATCGGGGTTTTACCAGGGATCCAGCGGCAACGCCGGATATGAAGAGTTCGACAACGAACCGTTCGCAACGGCGCCTTCGATGACGTACCACGAGTTCCTCGCATGCGCGCGTCCATCGTCAGATAGAAGACGGTCCATCCTCGAGTTGGATGCGTTGCTTCGTCCTATTTCGTATCCATCAGCTAGTGCCGCCGCTGCCGCGGCAAGAGTCAATCTTGGCTCTATGCCAGGCAATGGGATCGATGTCACATCTTTGCCGTTGGGGAACAATGGATGTGCACTCACCTCTTCGGCGCTAGCTTCATTGCAATCATCTGGACTCATGGGTGGCAGTGCCAATGGAACAGGAGAATTGCGAAGGCGAATAATCAGGGGAACTAGTTTAGAGCAAATGATGATAGAGCAACAGCGACAGCAGTATCGTTCCTCACGAGCCAGATCCTTTTCAAGGCCTAGAGAACCGGGTGAATGGTTGGATGACGTTTCAACGAAAACGTGCGATGGAGGTGGATTGCTTTCATCGCTCTCCGGCAACTCCATTCCGTTTGGAATGCGATCGGATCATCATCACTTTGCCCTATCGACTTCGTTACGTCCAGCTGAATCCGAATCTCGTTCTTTCTCTTCTGTTGTCGATTCCATTGCCGGTGGAGGCAATTGTGCAACGATTGCATTCCTCCGTCCAATGATGGAAAGCATGGGTGTAAAGTATCGTCCCGAAGTGAGTTTGGGTGTTGTCGTCAAGGATACTGTTGTGGATCTGACTGGCGTGAGCTCGTATTGGCGGGCATTATTTTCAGAACGAAGCTTGGGTGGCAACATCACATCACAACAACTGAAACCGACAATGATGTCTCCAAATGAATGTGCATCGCACACACCAATCCTCTCAGTCCTTGGAAATTCCACTCGTTCTTACCCGAGGCTCAGCTCCGTCTCCAACGGATGTGGTGATGCGTTGCACTCCCGACGTAATATGGGCTATTTCTCTCGAGATGTCATGGCTGGTGTCATCCCGGAGAAAGATGACTGTGAAGAAGCCTTGGAATACTGCCGGGAGTTGGTGGATGTGTACGAACCACCAATAGGAAGTGGCCTGGTATCGGGAGAAGATGAGAATGATAATATGGATGCATACTTTGATGAAAATGACTAGAATTAATTTCATACTTTATTCTAAATTCCATTGGGGAATAACCTGATTTGCAAAACTGTTTATAATCGCATGAAAATTCATCTTTCTACTAATTGATTTGAGGGGAAAGGACCTGTTTTCTCACCAAGTGTAGAAAGTCTGCATCCCAAGGAAGTGAGGTATGTGTCGTTGACAAAGAAAATGGAAAAGAAGGCCGCTTCCATCTCCACCTCTTTGTGCACCCCCTAACAGAGAAAAGAGTCAAGCCTAAGGAGAGCAGATGTTCAGTTCATAATGTCATGTACCATAGTGCATGTAGGATTGAATCCGTCCCAAGTAGTTCTAAGACTGTGATGTCATGGTCTGCATAGTTGCTGCTAATTCAGCAATAGGAGTGCAGAATAAGTTACCTTCTTCTGGAGGATGAGACGTCAAATTGTTTTAATTGCAATAGACCCTGTCTGTATCTGTAACTCCTGTACGAACTGTATCTGCTTTCAAATCTACTACAAATGAGTTTATGGCTTATGGTGGCACATTCTATGAAACATAAAACTAGACAAATGATAATCATCCTCTCAGGCCGGGGCTCATGGTCTACAACAAGACCTTCTTTTTGTGTGCATACATTTTACGTGCATTTCATACCAGGCAGGTGTCATTTGGGTATGCGTGCCAATTTTGGTGAATTGAAATTTTGTGGGCAATTTCATAGATTCTGAAATCTATGAAATGCACTGGTCATGACTATTTTGTAGATTTTAATGGGCCTATGAAATGTTGCTTTTTAGTGAATGTACCAGATCCAATGCTATGTAGTAGCAATAATGATTAAATCAAAGAGTAGAGGGAATAATCAAGCAAAGATGCTAGGGGAACCCCCCCTCCAAGTAGTAGTTGTTACAATAGAGATCGTACCTACCTCTTTCCTAGATTGTTAGTGTGACAGGTTATGACCCATTAACGCACTTTTTTGGGGGGGATAGGGACCACGAGAGAAAGGCTATCCCCAATATTTTCAGTGGGGGGGAGGTAACAAATTGGGATTTGACCCCAGGTCGCGATGGATATATTTATCCTCCGGCTCAACGATGCCCTCCCTCCCCCCAGTGATGTCAGCGCCTCATCGCACGGCGCAGGCATCCGCGCCATTGGCCCGGCCATCACAGCCGTCGGCATGCCTCACAGCGCCAACGGCACAAGCGACATCATCGTATCGCTCAACAACGTCATCAACACCATGGCTGATGACGTTGTTGTCCTACTCCCACAATCGATGCCTTCGGCACGTCTTCGAACGTCGTCGGATTGCCTGCCCTCCACTAAGAGTCACCACAAAGGGGGGCTGGAATCATCATGGGCCTCAATGCCCACGGCCCCAGCGCCTGATCCATCATCAGCACACTCGATGGGGTCAATGGCACCCTCGCCCGCTACTACAGGGGTGAAAACGCCATCACAGAGCTCGGCCCGTCCTTCTGTGCCAGCTCGGTCCTCTCCCCCCTACCCACTGTGGAGCATGGGGAGGGAGTATGGAAGGGTGATGGCACCCTCACCCATTTCATCAGGGGCGGCAACGCCATCACCAAGGTTGGCCAATTCATCTCCACCGACTTGGTCTACTCCCTCTCCACTCACCACAGCAAGGGGGGAGTCGCCGTTTTCTGCTGGCTTTGGCAACATTGGAGTTCTTGGGGTACAAAAGGTCAGACCTTATGTACCCCATTGTCTCCGAAATCCCAGTTTTGGTATCGACAACATTCCATCCATCGTTACTTTGAACGGCTAATCCAGTGCCACCTTGCCATCACCACAATTCAGTGCTGGAAATGGCGCATCTGGCTGAGTCGCTGGTTCGCCCAGCAGGCCCAGCTCCGTCAGAAGCGCCACCGCCTGCGGTTGTTGTGTTGTGGAGCCTTGGCGTACGCTGTATCGGTTTGGGGTGATCGTCCACCACCTCCAACCCCAACCAGCAAATCCTTCAACCCTACGGTCCTCCGTCACCCCTTCCATGAGCATGGTCTGTCGGTACTATGACGGAAGCGGGTGTGACAACATAATCGTCCTCGTTGTCGCTTGGGTCGAAAGAATCGGCCTCGTGCTCCAGATTCTGAAGGGGGGCCACTGTGTATGCCTCTTTGTTTATGGGCAATACAGACTGCTGTGGCACCAATAAATCCTTGTGTTGGGATCGGCAGGTTGGATCTCTTACCGTTCTCTCAGCATCAATGTGTGGTTTGACGAGACGGTATGGCGGGGGCAGCTAGTGCAAGCACGGTGTGAGTTGGAGCGCAATATGGCTCTGGCCATGCGCGAGTTACGGGACCCCCACTATATGACTCATGGCTCTGTCATTTCCTACTGGCCTTATTGTTTGGACAACGGATGAATGTGTTGGATGAATGGGAGACTTGTTTCTTGGCTGAAGTTTTCTTCTTCAAGTCTTACTTTTTAGTACCATATTTTGCTGGCGGTGGTGGAGGGTGGTCTTTTGTTTCATCTTTTGGCTCATTGCTAGTTTCTTCTCTGCTCTTGTCCTTCTACACTTCCATCTTGTCTACGACACATGAAAGTGTGGTGGAGTAAACTAGCCACACTCTTTCACTATCGTACTACCTTCCTGTAGTTTGTTGGTTGCTGTGTGTCTTTTCATCGGTAGGTGGCCGTCCACGGCTGCAGAGTGTTTGATTTTATTTTATGTTTCATTAATCAGATTGCTGTCCAAAATGACAGGTAATCGCCCCCCCCAACATTCTGCAGCGGCAGAATCTTTTCCCAAATGCCTGCGCCACTGCTGGTACTGTTTTTGGTTGGTTGTTGCATTGGGTCAGCTAACGGCGGCCACTTAAGCTTAAGGGCGAGGCCCGGTCCCTTTCTCTCTCTCTCTTTCGTTTCCCCACTCACCACCCCAAACAACAGGAAAAAGTCCCCCCCACATGTTCCGCCTCGGTCACATCTCATCATCATCGCCCCCCCATTGCAGCCGACATTCAGTTGATTGTTGTGTCTATTGACAAAACAGCCGCCACCAAAGGTCGTGGCCCCGCTCATCTCTCAATTTTTTATGGGTCCTTTTTGGCGCCCAATACAAGGGGGAGGAGAGTGGTGATTAGGAGCCGCACCCCCTAGCACCTGCACAGGGCTTATGGGGAGGTGCGGCGCTGTGATTTGGGCCCATGGTGGATGTTGCCACAGAGAGCGAGGAGCGGTGGTGGCTCATCTTGGTGTTTTGCTTGAGTGTGGCCCTGAAAATGTTCCTTCCCGCCAAGAAATTTTCTCTTGTATGTAGATTTGTACCTGTTGTGACAGTAACATTTTTTGCAATTCACCAGTACTGGGGACGTTACCAAGCACCATCCAACATATTATTACCAAACACCTTACTTGTGCAAAACCTTCACAGATTCCTCTTTTGGGACAGTATCTCAAATACCTTTTGTGTTATTTTACCGTAAAACACACGGCACTGAGTGCACGCAGCAATGCGAATCACAAGAAACCCTGATCTCTATTTGTTGGTTATTCCTACGTATTCTACTCATTTAAAGATGACATTCAATTTCCTATTTACAAGACAATTCCAGCAATATGTGTTTTGCCAGGGTTCCGGTCAACACCGGTCTGGGGCGCGCACTGTACACAACACCAACCCGACCATGATCGCCGCTGTCGGAAATGGGCCCCTAGTGTCTACCTCCTTTTTGTCGTCCCGGGACGCATTTGTGTGCCTTTTTGCCTATTTTCAACCATGTGTATCTCCATAACTATTAAGTATTAGGTTATGATTTTATATGCAAAAATAACCCCATATGGGGTCTAGTTTTATTAGCGTCAGGTCTGGATGGCCATCTCATATGGCCAAGAGGGCATTTTCCTGTCATTTTGTATTGACTGGAAAAGTGGCGCGCTCCGGGAAAGTTGTCACATGAGTTGTGACTCTCCCTCTCCTCGAGAACCTACCACCCGCTTCTCTCTTCTTTGCGCATGTCATTGTTTGCAATCGATGCCATCGAAGAAGGACCTAAGGGACAAGGTGGGCACGATCGCCCATGCCGTCGCGAACAGAGTTCTGAGCAACCATTCTGCGAAGAACATCTTCGGCAATGTGAACTACGCGAAGCACTTTTTGCTGGGCACCGTCGTGGGTGTCTTCAATGGACGCGCGCTGGGGGGAAAGAATGCCGTCTGGAAGCTGACGGTCGACTTCCAGATGCCCTCCGACGGCGCCGAGGTTGAGCTGAAGAGGGTTGTCATCCATCGGCAGCACTGCATCCTCAGGCCAGTTCTGGCAGGAAAAAAACCACCCTGCGCCATTGTTTTCACCGACTTGATCGGCGATCCTGACCACGCCGTGAGGGGGTCGACAACCTACCTCCCCAATGCTGAAGGGAGGGCGGCCGCCGCCGCTGCCGCCGCCGCCACCGCCCCCGACGACGACGACGACAATGATGACAATGACGTTGCCGCTGCTCCCCATGTCTCGTTGTCACCGGCACCTCTTGTCGCAGCACCTGCCAATGATGACATCGAGATCATCCTGCCTCCTCCTGCGAAGACGAAGACAAAGAGGAAGAGGAAGAAGGCCACGTCATGCGATGACGCATCAACCGCTACGCCGCTGCCGCCTACCGCCCCCGCCGCGAAGAAGAGCAAGCCCACCAAGAAAAATAAAAAAGCCTCCAAAACTGTCGACCTTCGTGAGCACCCAGTGTGGGTAGTTCCCACCGACGGCAAGAAGCATCGCATCGTGGCGATCGCCCACGAGCAAAAATGGGTTGCCGGCGTCACTGCAACGATCACAGGCGATGTTGCCAACGAGCACACGACAATCCACCAGTGGTGCCACAAGGATCTGTTTGGCGAGGAGATTGCGCCAGGCAACCCAGAGTATGGAATGATGACACCTCTGCAGGCATTCCTCCACATGATGCCGCCGGCGCAGCTGTCGCTCATGTTGGAGCTAACCAACGAGAGGCTGGCCGAGAAGAAGAAGCTCGAGATGACCCACCAAGAGTTGCTCCGGTGGATTGGCATGTGGATCAGGATTGGACGAGGGGGAGAAGATCCAGCGCAAGCGCCTTCGCCAGCTGGACAAAAAGTCCGGCCGGGCACCGCCGGACAAGGTTATTATCGAGGTCACCCAGCCGAAGGCGATCGCAAAGTACTACGAGGGCGTGGGCACCATCGACCAGCACAATAGGATTCGCGCCGACGAATTGCGGTTGGACCGCAATCTCGCCACCAAACATTTGGACAAGAGGTTCAACCTTGGAGTCCTTGGCATGGTTTGTGTCGACACCTACCTGTTTTTCCAAAAGGTTGTCCGCTCAGACAACAGGACGACGAGCTGCCTCGAGTTCTTTGGAAGACTCGCGGACGAGCTTGTCGACAACCAAGAGGATTGTCGCGTGACGCGGGCTTCGGCGGCGAGTCAGGACGCCGCCGTGTCTGCAACGCCTATGGTCAGGAGGACTGTCAAGAAAAAGGGCAAGGGGAATCATCGTGCACAGGGAAGATGCGGCAGCAAGGGCTGTGCGAAGCAGACAGTCAACGTCTGCAGCAAGTGCACACACCCCACCGACCCTGACAAGAAGCAGTTCTGGTTCTGCAAGACGGTGGAGGGGAGCGAGTGCTTCGCCAAGCACCTCCATGCCAAGCACAGCGAGGTAAACCGGGGTGAGGGCAATTAGGATGAGGGGAGGGGGGAACTCGATGCGACGGGAGGAAAGATGGCGATGACAGCGACGATGGGGGATGCATAGCAACAGCAACTACATAAATATAAAAATACACATTATATGCCTATTTTTTTTGCAACTCATGTCGTGCCGCAGAAGCGGCGCAAAGGCATGCTAATCCATCAAATATCAACCTGATATTCATGGATGTGATGTGCTGCGATGTGGGGATGATGGCTCAAGCGTG
>JALLAZ010002586.1:0-12102 GCA_036939755.1 Stephanodiscus triporus | reverse complement strand
TTTTTTTGTCGCTCAATTCGCTGCCCCCAAACAATTGGACGGCGTACCCCCCGCGTTCCCCCCCACCACCCGCCTCCCCTCTATCATCCCCCCTAACGCTTCCGCTGACTTTTGGTTGGTTGTTGTGTCTATTGACAAAATGGTGCGTGGCCACCTAAGGCCAAGACCCCGTCCCCCTCTCTGTTTTTCGATGGGTTGCATTTTGGTAGGGGGTCCAGCGGATGAATTTCCTGCCAATTTTTCCGATTTGTTTTGAGCCCACAAACTACACCAAAAAATAGCTAGCATGAGCACACACAAAAAACCAGTGGGCGACGAACTGACGGGAGCATCATTTCAACAAACGCCTTATTCCCCCCCCCCCCTCTTACCCCCCCCTTCGTCCAACAATCCGATTCCCTTAACAAGGGAATCAGTATTTTTTCTTGATGCTACGGCATAACGCACGTGGTGGGTGATGCTGTAGCATCAGCAAAATTGGAAATTTTTTTGTCCCCGCGGAGTTCATGCATGACAAAACATGCTAAGATGCAAAAGTATTTGCTTATTTTTTGCCAACCGCAGCAATAAGACTAGTCTCATGCTTGCACTTGTGGTGCTCGTGCTCTCCAAGGCATGCGCGTGCTTGCAACGTGGTGGGGGGGATCGTGCAAGACTGATTGATCCCATCAAAACGCACACAACAATCAAAAAATAATGCACAATGAACTTCATCAAAACGCTGCGCGTCTGCCCCCAGATGAGGCATGCAACGCTGGCCCCCCACGCGCACGCAACAATGGGGAGGGAGGAGAAGGGGAGGTAGCCAACACAGCGCGCACATTCTAAGAAAAGGCAACTGTGGTGGGCACATTGCAAGGCAACCAAGACCCCTTGCAACCCCCCCCCCCCTCACACAACAACCAATCCACGCTGAGGCATTCAATGCCAATCTCCTGCACGCATGCCATGATGCGGGCATAGCAGGCAAGAGAGGAGGTGATGGATTACTAGTGGTGGGAGGAGGAAGGGGGGGCACATGTCTTGGCGCAGGGGTGGGCACCTCGGTGGGTCCAGGGGTGGGTTCAGGGGAGGGTGGAAGGGAGGGAAGAGAGGTTGGATGTGGTGATGGTGCATTTCAGGTTATTGTGGAGGATGGTGAAGGACAGGGGAGAAGGGAGGCAGGAGGAGGGGGAGGAGGGTGGGGAGGAGGGAGTAGGAGTGGATGCAGCTGTGGATGCTGCGAGCACACGTCAAGACAAAGGGTTGGGTGGAGGGGAGGGTGGAGGGGAGGGTGGAGGGGAGGGAGGTGGTGATGGTGCATTTCAGGTTGCAGGGGAGGATGGAGTAGAAGGGAGAAGGGAGACTGGTGGAGGGGAGGAGGGGGGTCATGAGAGAGTAGGAGTGGATGCAGCAGTGGACGCTGCGCGTGTGCGCCAAGACCTTCTTTTGAGGAAGATGAGGGGGCTGAAGAAGAAGCAGAGAAAGTTCACAAGAGGGCTTAGTCCCTGGGCCCCATCCAGAGGAAATCAGAAGGCTTCATCTTTTGACTTTGCTGCATATCGGGAACTGAATGATAACCTTCTGGCCCTGAATGCGCAGCAAATTCGTGCGGCAACTGCTCCGGCGAAGGCAATGAGCCCACTATCCAAGGTCAAGAGGGACCGGAGAGCTTTGAAAGCTAGTCTCGAGGCCAGCATAAGTAAACAAAGGCGACTTCAGTGGACAGGTGAACAACAACAGAAAAAAATCATCGACCTAAAGGATCATAACAATCAGCTTATGCAAGACATTTTACGAGAGCGCCGCGCGTCCAACAAGATTATTGCAAGCTTTCCACCAAGGCATTGGAAATGATGAGAGAAGCCAACCTACAGATGATCAAGGCTGATGAGCATATAATATCTGAGCACAACCGCATGTCCGCAAAGATTCAAGAGGAGAGATTATTTCAAGCAAGGCAATCTGATCGGTTGCGTAGACAGTTGAGGGATACCATCGACTAACTTAATCGTGAGCAAGAAGCATCAATGAAACTTGCGACGGCAAAATCAGCAAGAAGTATCAAGATGTCAGAATTAAAATGATTGCCGTATCAACGAAATTGAAGGATCAATGGATGATCTGGCAGAAGTGCCTTTCTAAGGTGGTCGCATCTTCAAAGAAGAGAATCAGCTGTGAGCGTGAGCATCGACGGTGCTCTATTCAGCACCAACTCGATAAATCCTCAACTGTCGAAGATCAATTCATGTTGATTATTAATGGTCTCGAAGAAATGAATGATCAGTTGGCTGAAGAAGTCAAGAGCGCGAAGAAGGATAGACTCGTGATCCAAGGACACAGCTGAAAAATTTCTCAATAAACTTCAGCTCGAGAAGGAGGAAAAGAATTTTCTCAAGGACGAGCTGACTCAAGCACTCAGGATGCATGAGTCACAGCAGAATGAGATTGCTCATCTGCTTAGCATGCAACAATCCCAATAGCAGGTAATTGATGAGTACAAGATTATGATTGATGGATTCAAGTCATCAAAGCTGAACATGAAACGGGAGGTGAAATTAGGGCATAGAGGAGGTGCAAGCTGGCCCCTCTGGGTAACCGAAGTATGCTGTGAGCTTCTGGTTAATGGATCTCCACCATCAGCGATACCATCTAACATTGGGACTTTGTTTGCGACACTCTACGGTGAAGAGCCTACAAATATTCCATCATTGAACTATGTTCGTCAATGCCGTGTTCTTGTCCAAATTGTCAGTGAGACAATCACAGCAATGAAGCTATCAGTGTGCCCAAATTGGGCAGAGATATTTTTTGATGCCACGACACGCCGTCAGGTTCCATTCTCTGCAGTTGTCATCAGTTTGATGGGTGACACTCCGGAGAGTATCGACCCTGTTATTGTTTCATCGTGTGTTGTTTTGGAAGATGAAACGTCGGAAACCCAGGTTCATGGAATCATATCAAAGGTAAGATACATCATCGTACAATGTTTATTGACTCATGCTCCAAAATGCTAACCGCTTTCCTTCCAAGATTAATTCACTTAAGAACAGGTTACAACGATTACACAAGATTGCATTCACCAATTATCCAGAATTGGTAGATTCGATTCCATCACCTGATGGCATTGATATAACAAAACTGCGTGAGCATGGCATGATCATGATGGACTCGTGCAACGTCGCTCAGAAGGCGAGGCGACTGCTCCAACATCAGATAGGTGGTGACATTTTTGAGATGGATTGCCATCACCATCTCCAAAATGTCTGGATTAAAGGGATGGAGAAATCTGTCAGCGTGTTCTTGCGAGTTGTGGTCTCGGACAGCTTGGAGCAGATACCCGTGGAACTACGAGTCACCTGCATTTTCACGGCAATTGCTCGTGCATGGGATAAATTTTTCAGCCTATGCGCGAACTACCCCAAAGGCCAAGGAGAGCATTTTGCTGCATGGCTGAGGGTCAACAAGCCAGGCACTGCCCTGTATCATGTCGTGGGTGCACAGGGCTCTAGGCACGATCTTTGCCTTGAAGCAGCACCTGCAATTTACATGAACCGTTATGTGTGTTTCGACTATGCCAGTTATCTGTTGCGTCTTCCAAAAAAACAAGACAACATCCTGCTCCGGTGTTTATTCGTGTTGATGACATCCGAAGAGATCATCGCTCAGTCACGTTTGTACGCAATCCTGTACATTTCTTTTTGTGTGCCCATGCGATGGCTGGCAGCCAAGACACCAGAGCTCGGAAAGTGGGGTTGGGGACCGATATCGAACGGTGACGCTATCGATACATTGCGTGAGAAGATGATGGATCTTGTTGACGATCCAAATAAAGTACTCAATGAGGACTTTATGATGAACATGTTTCGGAAATACATTGATGCTCTTCCACCATTCAAGTCGTACTGGGAGCATTTGTTTCAGAAGAAGAGAATGAATGTAGTGGCATCAGAGTCCGGTGCAATGGTGCTGCAGTTTGCCGAGTTGCGGAAAGAGCTGTTCTCACCAAGCGACCCGACTAATGCTGGTACCAACGGGCGGCTGATTGAGCTTGCAAGAGTGGCAGCCCAAGGAATTCTTGATGAGCTTCACGATGAAAAGAAAGCAACATGGAAATATTTGTCAGTATCAGGGTCTCCAGTGTCGTTTCTAGGATGCCCGAAGGAGGTCAAGGAGGGATTGTACGGTCGTGAAGCCACTAATGATAGGAGCGAGAGTGCCCTTGGGGGGACAACTCATCAGCTGCAAAAATACGGTCGTATCGGGATAGCCAATGCAGCAGCTATCAGCGATGCCAAGACAAATGGCTACTTCCGTCGGTTTTCAGCAAGTGGCAAGAAGACGAAAGGGATGTTCCACCAGTTTGATCCCAAGATGCGTGAATGTCTTTTGATGATGGCGATTGATGATGCACCTGTGACCGTAGCTACCAACCGAGACGATTTGGACAGGCAACGGGAGGCAAAGAGGAAGAAGGAGGAAATGATAGAGAAGAAAAGTTTGGATAAGGCAAAGGAGGAGCTTGTCGAGGCGTCATATTACTGGGAGATGTACAACTCGGATGTATGTTGGAAGGGTCAACAAAGCGTTGTTAGGAAAATGTTGGGTCGGTTGAAGTCAGATTCCGCAAAGCTGGAGGCCCTGAAAGAGAATATACGAATGCGTGTAATTGGCTTGGGTTGGAAGCAATTTGCAATTACATGGTCTCACAAAGGTGCAAAGCGATCGGTGGATGAGTTGGCGACGCATTTGAAAATGATTATCAGGGAAGAGAAGAGGCTGACACCACCAAAGGATCCGGCACTGGAGATGCCCAAGCGTCCAGAGCTACCAATATTGGGGACTGCATCACAGCAACTGATTGAGAGCAATGCGACTGCTACGATTAATGAGGACGAATTTAGAAAGCAAGCGGAAGAACTGTGAAGACAGAGGGAGGCGAGGGGCGAAGGTAGTATTTTCTCTATCATGCAACCACTCTACTGTCCGGAGCTGGATGAGCTGATCAACAAGAGGATAGATGTGTTATATTCATTTCAATTAGATTCGGGAGAGAAGGCACTACGTTGGTGCCAAGGGAAAGTGATTAAAATATTGACGGAGAAGACGAAGCCCACTGTTGTTGTGCGATGGGATCCAATGCCCGATGTTGAAGGAAAAGAGGATCTGAGCGACGAGACACAGCAAGAGCTGCCACAACGTAAGTGGAATAAGGATGTGGAGGGTGCATGGAGGTTGGATATTAATGTTGGCTTTGTTGAAGATTCCAACGTTGAGGAAAGTGAACGAAATATTGGACTCAGAGCAGAATCGGATGTCGAGAGCAGTGACTCAGAATCGGACGAAGCAGAATCATCGGCGTCTGAAAGCAATAGTGATTAAGTATAATATGATAATTAATGGATTATTAGTTTCAAAATAGATAGTTTAAACATATAAACATGCAGATATATGATCATTGGTTGCAAAAGTATCATATGCATTGACTTGAAGGGTGTCTACAACACAAAAACCAACCAAAATCCAACAACTAAGCCCACTAATGGAGCCCGAAACAAAAAATGTCGACTTTGACACACCCAAAGGGTACCTTCCACTCAATTTTTTTCAACGAAACTTTAGATATATCATATTGGGGTATAGATGAGTGGATTTGGGTACTCAGATTGGTCATATGACCCATTTGAAAAAATGGTCATTTTTCCACCGGACCCCCTACCCGCAGCTTGCAGACGACCCAAGGCGTCCGCACCGGCATCATTGCAGCAACTATCCATTCGGCTCTGATACTTGTCGTCGTCTTCGCCTTGACGATGAAATAGAAATCTAGAGGCCAGGTTGAAGTCTTCGTGGGACCACATATCTGTGGCAGCGGCAGACTACCGGGGGGGTGAGGATGACGGGGTGGAGAAAAAAAAGGGCAATTCACACAATTGTGTTGAGGGCAGGGTGGTCTGTGGTCCAAGAATCCGCGCAACCAGTGATGGGGCCTCCGAACAATGCCCCACACTCCGCACCGTTGTCCTCACATTGTGAGTATAAAATACTCACCAAAATAACCACGGCAGGTGGGAGGGCGATGTCAAAGGTGGCGGCAGTGGACGACAGTGACGGCAACGGGGCGACGACGGCGGTGGCAGGAGCAGCGGCGGCGGTTGATGAAGGCAGAGGAGTATTTTTCCTCAAACCACAACGGCATGCGTTGCTGAATAAATACAGCGACGGCAATGGCAGAGAAGTGGCGCTGAGGGGTAGGAGTGGAGTTTTTTGAGCTGATAACCTTGTAAGCGTCCTGTCCTGCGTCCTGCGTCCTGCGTCCTGCGTCCTGCGTCCTGCGTCCTGCGTCTGTGGAAAGTGAATTTTGAAGGACGCCGGACGCAGGACGGGCCCAAAGGACGCTCAATAACTTTGAGTCTAATAACAGTTCTACCATACATATCGGTCCTTAAACCCCCCAAAGAGCTGAATTCAGCTTTTTACATAGAATAATAGGGTTTTTCAAAACTTTGTAGCTACAGCAATGCCTTCAGCAGCAAGAGCTGTCGTAGTGCGGTTAGTTAAAGCCATGTAGGCTTGATCTTCGAAGAAGAGCACAATCTCTGCTGGAGTGAAGGGCATCGTGGAGGCATTGTTATCAAAGGATTTAGGCGGTGAATCGGAGGATGTTACTCTTTGCTTTTGTTGGGACAAAGTTGAGAGTGGTTTTTGTGACCAAATCTGGCCAACAGGAAATTGAACTCCAACCATGCAAAAAATGGAAGCAAGCAAATTTTGAATTCCCAAACGTGTAGAATAAGTATGCTTTTGAGAAATCAGTGAGATCGTACAAGGAGACTATTGGTCCTTTCGAAACGAGAAATGAATTCCTCCGTAACCAAAAAAAGAAAGAGTCAATTTTTAGATTGCCGGAAATTTCCAAGGAAAACTCAACCCAGTGGTAAAATGTGAAATGTCTATCAGACAGTTCCTCAGTGCGTAGAGATCGAATTTGGCAAAGCCACATATAAGTGTGAAAGCATTTCTCACACAAATGTAAGTGAGAAAGAACAGGTTATGGCCCCACGAAGGCCTTTAGGAGATGGCCAGGATCGACATCGATGAAGACGAAGTCCTTCTCCTCTTTTAGTGCCAAGGGAGCCATCAGATCGATTTGATGGCTGCCTGCACTCATGTAGGTGTGATGGGGAATTTACAGTGATGCAAAGCCAGGCTCGTCAGTCGGGCAAAGTGATAGATCCTGGAGTCAAGCCCGCAGAGGGGATGAACGACGTTCAAATGATAACGATGACGCAGACATGTCCACACATGTGCCGGCCTCAGGCAAACGTACGTCGAATAATACACTTTCTAGTAACTAGTACCTAGTACTAAAGTATTGCTTTAGAATAATCGATAATTCTTATAGCTTTTACTACTTATGATCAGCCCAGTCACGAGCGACGGCATGGATCACATTGGCATATCATAGCCAAAGGCGAGCGCATGGCTCTCATTTCATCAAGGCATAGATGGCCATGAACCATGCAACATCAAGGCATAGACGTGCTATGAAAGTCTGATAAACTGTTACAATTCCATGTAAAGCAGTGCATAGCTATTACTTTGGATTAGAGTTGATAAAATCATATAATAGAAATTATAAGAGCGTTTCTCTAGTACTGTTCATATACATGCATACTCACAAGCATGCATGCATACTCACACGCATGTTACTGCAGGTAACATGTGTACTGCAAACATTGGAGTCATGAGGAGATTCTGACTAACCATGGAATGGAGCTAATGGAGGAGGTCTTCTGGGATGTCAATGTGAGGGAATACCACTCGAACATAAAGGATTGCAACACTTTTCACAGAATCACAGTCAGCCGAATGACTTTGACAAGCGAATACACAGTAACTATTCCAATGCGGGAACGAATGGGGTCACAATTTGAACGTGCACGTGTGGAAAACCTAAGACAGATGGAATCCCTTTCAGACACGTGGTGGTTGTTGCAAAGTCATCAAAGATCGAAGGCTTAACTAGGATTCACATTATGCCATACTGGTGGACAACAGCGCACTGGCAACAACAGTATGGAGGTGAACTGCCCAACAGACATTTCACTGAATACAGTGTAAACAAGTACCAACGCAGATGAAATGTTTCGATTTTGTCCTGCATGGTTAATAATACAACTAGTGTGGTATTTAACAGACTATTGCACAAAGGTGTGATATCTCACCAGATAGAATCACAGGTGTGAGATTTAACCCCCCGATGTTGGCGTCCCTCCGTCAACGATGTCGGGACCACCTGCAACAGCAAAGATCATCGCGCTGAAAGGGCAATCATCATCATCATAGGAGGTGGGGAGGACGATAATATCAATCCACGCTATGAGGGATGAGGGATTGTCCTCCGCTCTGGGATCATGCACTGCCATTGTCGGCGGGGTACGACGGGCTCCTCCCGCCGTTAACGTATCATCATTGTCATTGTCGTCATTACCTTTGTCGTCATCTTCGTCATCATATCCGTTCTCCCCAATTGCGACGGGGGACGACAATCAGAAAGATCATCCTCGCAAAGGAGGAGGAGGAGGAGGAGGAGGAGGAGGAGGATGCGTGGCTCGCGACAAATTTGGTCGAATCGTCATCTGAGGGAGACGGAGTGGCGTCGAGTATTGTGGTTGTTGGGGAAGATTCAAGGCTGATGATTGGCAGGGATGACGACGAATACAACGAGGACGCCAACGACTTCAACAATGGGTCGCCATCGTCAATGTCCCACAGGTCACATTGTCCGCAATATCGTTGATTGCGATTGGGACCATATCGCCTTCATCGGCAATGGCAAAGTCCTTGCGGGCATTTTGATCATCGTTGTCGGCGACGACAATGACAAAGGGGGTGACACTAATGCCCCTCTCCCATTCTGGTTGGATGACACCTTCCTCCCATTTGGGGACGGTGAGGGAATAGGGGTTGGGAGAACCCATCGTCAATGTCGTCGTCGTCCCCGCCAGTCGAGATATGAACGACGACGATGGACCGGATGCGTACAACAATGGCATCGTCAGCAAGGATGGGGCCAGCGTAAGCGGCGACGTTCCTCTCCCAACGAAGACAAAGACAACGATTGTGGCGGCGGCGGCGGCGGCGGCGGCGGCGGCGGCGGCAGTGGCGGCAAAGGTTGAGGGAATGTCCAACCGACAAGAGGGCGATAGTTACCATGATGGCCTTCGGATTCCCAATGTGAGGTCCAGGTGGACAGAGTGGTTGTAGGCTGTGCGCGCCGCCACAAGTAGGACTAGGGATGGTAAGGAGGAGGGGGGGATCGGGAACGACATGGACATCCAGCTCCCGTTCTTCCTCGGGAGGCGATTCATCGGTTTCATCATCGTCGTCGTCGTTGTTAGACGATGATTACAACGACGTCGCTGTCCGTTTCAATTTAAACTAATAATTATTTAGTTTCTACGAATTGAGTTTTTTTTCACACTCGTGTACAGAGATTCTACGTGACTGGAGTCCTTTCCAGTCACGTGTTATCATGTACCCACTCTATTTACCCACTTTTGCATAGGTAAAGAATTTTGCCTAAACCCCATACATAAGTATGTACTCTACATACCGACGGTCTACACTCTAAGATGCTGGAATGGCGCATCCAGGGCGTTCTGGGATATACTCCAGACTTGGCGGACGGAAAGGCCCGTGCCGACAACATTATTTCTCCCAGATTTTGGGGGTAAGCTCACCAGAGTGTGTTACATATCTACAAAATATCAAGAGAGCGATGGTAAGCTGAGGATTTTACCGTATCTAGAACACGCGGCCTTAAGCAACGTTCCTGCCATTTTGCGTTTGAATTCCTTTTGGCCAAAAAGTGTCCCTAAGAAAAATTAGACCGGAACGTTCTGTTTTTGACCAAAAGGAGAATTCAAACGCAAAACGGCAGGAACGGTCCTTACGCCAGGACACAGAGGATGTCTTGTCACCTCCTGTGTGATCTTTGCAGTGGAGTTGAGGGATTGTAGCATGACTCTTTGATAAGAAACGGCTGAGGTAGGTACCAAAGCCTTCTCAAGATAGGTAACTTTTTTGTTAAATGCGAACGGCTAATAAGATGGTAGAGTACGTATGTACTCTTGACCCAATGTCTAGTACTAGACCTTAGGTCTATGGTTTTTCTACATAGGAATCCGTCAAATCTGTACTGAAATATCGTAAACCTATGGTCTGGTACTAGACCTAGACATTGGGTCTAGAGTATGTACGTACTCTACCATACTACTAGCCGTTCGCATTTAACAAAAAAGTTACCTATCTTGAGAAATCATTGTTCCCTTAGCCGTTTCTTATCAAAGAGTCATGCTAATATCCCTCAACTCCAATTCCAATAGTGTAATTTCATTGTTAAGTCATGAGTTACCCAGCAGAGTATTCAGTTAAATAGAACAGGTTTTTCTGATCAGTTTGATATGTGACACCCCTGGTCGGACACAGAAGTGCTATAAAAGAGCACTGGTGAGTGGCATGACACAATGGCACCTCGTGCATTATTCGCAAGATATCTCACCAACACATGAGAAACATCATGACACATAATAGACCAAGATTGTCAACATGTTGAACTGTCCCCATCCGCCTATTACATATTGATGGAGATAGTATGAGGTGGGACAGTGGTTGGTTTTTGGGTAGAGTTTTGGGGTTGGCGGACAATGGACACGTGATGTACCTAGGTGAAAGCTACTAGGTAAAAAACACACACCCAACCATGGTGGCCGCCATTGTCCCACGACCGCCATGGTTCCCTACTCCCGGCGTCACCGTATACAACAAATAGCCAACATGCTTTGCGACAGGTCTATGTCATTAAATCTAGAGAATATTATTGTATTTATTATTTATTAGTTACTTGTGCAAAATGGCATAATTCGTCGACATGCCGTGCCTGTCTTTATTGGTTGCGGCAGTTGCTGGTGGCATTTTTTTCAGTGTCAGTGCTGCTGTAGTTGATTGTTGATTGTTGTTGGTTGCCAAAAGCATTCACTACTAAACAAAGGTTGTTCTAATTAGTTCAGACTGTGATTTCTTTAGGAAATAGACAGATACGCAAACACACAGAAGCAGTTTTTTTGTTCGCGACTGTTCTTTTGCGTATTGGTAGATACCTGCGGATTTTGTTTTTGTTGGCTATTAGGCATGGATGGCTACTCATGCGGACAGGAATATGCCGTTCAAATAACCCACATGCATAGGAATAAGATAGAAATGAGAAGTGGGGTCGTACTTGTATTTACTTAGAGTAACTTTCATCTCACTACCTAGCTTTGCTTTATACGTTCGTACCTTATTGGTACATACGTTATCATGGGCGAAGCTAGCAAATATTGGTGAATGTAGCTAAGGACTTTCCAGGAAGTTGGCTAAAACTTTTTCTCATTTGTTACCGGACCCGTAGTAAGCCCCGTTCTTATCAAGCATGCCGCAAACATGCACCCTGCGCCGTGCGCCGCAAACACACTTTCAGCGCGCGGCGCGTGGCGCATGTTGTTCTTATCAGTGGTGTGCTGGCATGCCACGCGCCGCAAGTGCAAAATCGCCATCTTTTTTACAGTACATTTCTACATACACAAATCTTGCCATCCGAATTAGAGCCCGGCCGATTAAATAAACCGCAACCACCTCTCAATAATTCTCCCCCCCCTCGATTCACCGAACGCTGACACCCATATCTCCGCAACCGTCGGGCTGACTGACCCAAAATTTGAACCCAACGTTAGGCAACGACCATCCCTCTATAACCCGTGCCGTAGGTGCCGCTCCCCCTACATCGCCTTGGTCAGTAGGAATCTCGACCAGCGCTGCTGCCATCCACATAACAAATGGTTGGGCACCATCGGCACCACCTCCCTCCCTGCCACAGCTATGTCACATGATTCAGACACGATGACTTGATAGACTTGGAAGATCTGAGATTTGTTTTTAGCTCACAAAAGAAAACGAGGAGTATAAAATATGATCATACTAGAATCAATTGGGATGAGCACATCGATAGGCTTGTTTCGACAAAAAAATTTGAGCAGAGATTCAGAATGCCTCTGTCTTCTTTCCATTATTTGATAGAGG
>JALLAZ010002580.1:0-19924 GCA_036939755.1 Stephanodiscus triporus | reverse complement strand
CATACCAGGAAAATCGGGACGCCATCCCGGAATCAAGAAACATACAATTTCAGATTGAGAACATATATTATAGTCAACCCCTTTCTGTTTGTGATATTGGTGATTGATGATATATGGGTCATCAAAAAGTTCTCTCCTACCCTGAACGACATCATCGTCATCGTCGTCATTGTATCCGATACCACCTCCGTTATTCTCTCCTCTAGAGAGAGAACGGTATAAGTATTATATCCAGGCGAATACTAAAAATTTGAGCATGCCGAGATCGGATCCGCGCGCCGAGGCCGCGCGCTCGTCGTCGTCGTCGCGAACAACAACGACCGACATCGACGACGACGGCGTCGATTGTCGAGCGTGCATCGCGTACCTCACTCGCGCCCTCGACGCGGCGGGATCGCGCCCTCGATCTCTCCTCCGCGCGCTCGGCGCGATGTCGTCGTCGTCGATGTCGGCGGGTGGAAGGACCGAGCGCGACGATGACGGCGGCGACGGCGGGGGGGGGGCGTGCTACGAGCTGATGGCGGGAGGACGGGGCGTGCTGATCAGCCTCCGAAATGACGGAAGGACGATGTCGCGTCCTCCCCCTCCCCCTCCCCCCCCTCGGCGGATCGACGACGTGAACGACGACGGAGGAGGGGCGGTCGTACTGACGACGTCCCCCTACGACTCGGCCGTGGCGGACGCGAGGAGGAAGGACGACGATGACGCGGCCGTCACGACCATCGCCATCGAGTGCGCGGAATGCAAATCCGACACGCGGGCGGAGGCGGGCGCGCGGGCGTTCGTTAGCGGTCCGGAGAAGTTGGGCATAGTCCTGTGTTCGAATCGGCTGTCGAGTCAGGCGGAGGTCGACGAGGTGCTCGTTCACGAACTCGTTCACATTTACGGTGAGGATAATGCTCCCCCGCCGCGCTATGAAATCCCCCCCCCCCCCCCCCCCCCCCTGCCGCCCGTTGTTCCCCTTCTTGGTGGTGCGTTTTGTTTCGCTCTTTCGACCGAACCCCCGCACCCCCCGCCCCACCCACCACCCTTCCTGACCCGAATCCGTTATTTATTTCGTTTTTGCCCACACGACGCGAAAAAAAAAACACTACAAAAAAACACACGACGGATACAATACATTGTAATAACATCGTGAATAGACGCCCATTCTCGTCGAATGGATTTGAGGGATTGCAGGCAGCTCGCATATTCCGAGGTGCGCGCCGCCAGGGAGGCGGAGTGCAGCAATAGGTGAGAGAGAGAGAGAGAGAGAGAGAGAGAGTGCAGGCGGGAAAAATGTCCGCTGGCATCCCGTTGCCAGCTGTTATTTGTAAATCCATTTCGCCCTCACGCGCATTCTCACGCAAACGCCGCACACCAAAAATCACGTCGTCCCCCCCCCCGCTTCCCTTTTCTTCCAAAACGCGGAAATCCGATTTCCCCCCCCCCCCCCCTCTTTTCTAATCCCCGCATCGCGCGGGCGGATGTCGGGGAAAAAAAGGATGACGTCGTTCACGGCGAATATCTGCGCGAAGGAAACCGCGACGCGAGCCACGCGCAACATGTTCCCCGAGCGCGGGAGGCAGTGCGTGTGCGACGTCTTCGACGTCGCGGTGAAGGACCACGCGCCGTTCGTCGCGAAGAGCGCGAAGGACGTGGCGTTTTTTCGGAGGGAGGCCGGGTTCGGCGGGATGGGCTCGTCGCCCCCTCCTCCTCCTCCCGCACGACGGACATCGGCCTTCGTCGAAAAAGGACAATTTCAACAACAACAACAACAACAACCCTGTCCGTCATTTCCACCTCCTCGATGGTCGGATCGTTGAAAGTCCACTACAGCTTCGATATGTTGATACTACTACTAGAGTTAAAACTCATGTGTTTGTATTCCGTGGCCGCGAGGAAGCTAACGCGTCCAATCTGGTGCTGCTTTGATATTGGATGAATTCTTTCCGTATTCGACTTAATTGGATTACCCGAGGAAAGAACGAGGCGTACTTACGCAGCATTAGTGATGAGAGTGCGGCGACGAGAACTGACTAAAGAAGGAGCGACCTTGTACGTCTCTCCTTCTCCTGGGCCATCTCCTAGATACTTAATGTACTCATCGGCACAGATGGACATGCTTCTGCTACAGGTTCGACTGGTCTAATTGCAAACCTTCATTCCCAAGGCCGGTTGTAAGTAGTCTGCCAAACGTACTAATTAGCCCAGGTAACACAGAATAATTTGGAATTCTTCATAACTAAGAGTGTGGAGAGTTAAGTTATGTGAATAAAAATGTATGTATCGATGGGATGCGTGCGTCTTTATCGTAACACGTCGGCCTCTGTGGCGAACTGCGTCAAATAATGTAGCCTACTCCAAATGAGCAACATCCGAAGAAATCATGTCCAAGTGAAAAGGTGCATCATCTAGCATGCCCACATTTGATTGTTGTCTTTCCACGAGGCTGCCGCCGCCGCCGTTGCGCTATCATTGTCCTCGGCTTTAAACGTTAAAAATGAAAAACATTCTAGTTCTGCTCACCCGTGCACCGCGCCTTGAACTGCTCCCCTCTGCACTGCGACTTGATCTTCTTTTCGAATGCTTCGTTCTTGGCTTACAGAGAGGAAGGAGAGCCACCGCCTCTACACTGCAAAAAGGAAGGAGCCTCCCTCCCTCGAGCATCACAGGCCTCTTTTTCCATACGGTAATGTCTCCCAGCCCCAGCAACTGCCACGGCCATGGGGGCAGGTGCAAAGCTGGGAAGAAGCCTCCTCAAGCCGGGGATGACGATGATTGTAAGCTCCCAGAAAGAACCACCGCCTCTACAACAGCAACAAGGAAGGAGCCTCTATCCCTTGAGTATCACAAGGCCTCTTTTTGAATGTGGGAATGCCCCCCAGTGGCTGCCGCAGAGGTGGGGGCAGGTGCAAAGAAACCAGCCCAGTTATCCAAAAAGCCGGCTGGGTTTTATGGGCGGAGCAACAACTCAATTATTTGGCAGCCACACATACCCAGGCAGTTCTGAAGAAGATGACTGATGTGGAAGTTGAACCACAGGGGATACACTTCTTTCTCTTGACACCTTGTGGACCAATGCTGTGCATCAGACAAGACTTGCACAGCTCTTCAAGGACGTCCAGTTGAGATGCTTCAAGGAACAGGTGATTGACAAGCATTGCAAGGATGGTGCACGTGCACCGATATTCCCAGTAGTAGTTCCTAAAAAGGAACAGTTGGCTGACCTTTTGGAACTTATTTAATAGCAGAACCAAGGCCAAAGATACATATCCAATTCAGTGTCATGATCATGGGCGAACCATGTTCCCCTACTTTCTGCTGCTTTCATCGTGTTGATATAATTAATTTTCTACGTTGTGAAATATTTAAACAAAAAATAACATAAGAGAGAAATGAAATCGTCCGTCTATTTGTCAAAGTCCCAATAGTTAGCCTCTGTGGTGGTCAAGTCGTCAGTGTCCCAATCAGTTGCAGTTGTGTACATGACTTCGTGTGTGTCCGTCCCCCAGATCTCCACCACTGTACCGCGCATAAAGTGGGTTGGCTGGTCCTCTGGAGCCATCTGATAGAATTGCTGCGGTCGACAAGGAGGGCACATTATGTACGCAATAAGTATTCCATTGTCAAACCCCGTCATGTCATCGGCCTTGTCGGGATGGAGAAGAAGCTCACGGCACCAGCAAACAGCTCTCTCTTCGAATGGAAGAGTGTCAGGATAAGTGTGCGCTCGAAGATTGTTGGTAAGAATCTGAGTAAAGGCTGTGCCTGGAGGAACTGGCTCACGCGCATATACTTTTGCATCACATGCATGTAGGAGGAGCCCGCGTGTTGGAAGCTGGTTGAGTCAGGGGCGAAAAAATTCATGACAGGATCCGTCATCCAAATGTGAACCATGTTCATGGCCACTTTGGAGAGAGTGAGAATCTTCTGACGAATGAGGGATAAGTCACCTCGGGCCCCCCCAAGGGTAAGATGGGCAGCTTTGTCCGCGCCCCACACTGCATTGATTATATTCGGCGTGCACGCATCAGCACCCATAAGAAGCAAGGTAAGTCGAGCAAGCCTGCGGGCCATATCCCATCGGTCGTCACGATATGTCATGGGTCTGCCATCCATAGTATAGCTGGCAGTGTCCCAATAATACATTACCGCATCCAGATCCTGTACAATACAATGACGGAATGCACGTTCGGTGTGACACAAAGCCCAAGTGTTGTCGTTGAGTCCAAGGACCAGGCGGGCAAAAGGTTTTTATTTTTCACCGGACATTTCGCAGTTGTGCCCAGACTCATTGTAAAGTTTGGTGCTCCCTGGGGGGAAAGCACCGTCGTCAACAGTGGTTGCAACAGCCATAGAACGCGCTCCTCATAGATGTAGTAGTCTTTGAACCCAATGACGAGTCCAATCCAACCAGAAACAATACATGCGGTGGGGCGTGTATTCGACAACCAGCCGTTGGTAGGAAAGTGGGAGATGTTGACGGGAGAAGGTGGCTTGGGAGTGCGGGAAGTGGACTTGGGCATAGTGGGTGGGGATAGGGATCGGGAGGTGCGGCGAACTGTCATGGAGTGTTTTTGAAGGGTGAGGAGAGGAGGATGTGTGTGAAGCATGTCATTGGCAAATCGTTTGTTGGTGTGGAAGGGGGGAAGGGAATGGGTGGATGGTTTTTGTGATGACTTTTCCTGATCGCCGAGAAAGGCGGGAAGGCTGGCGCTTGGTGTGCGTCATCCACTCCCGAGTGGATCTTTGTGGTGATTTTCCTGCCATTCTCATTCTTAGAGAGTTGCGCGGAGAAAAGACTGGGCGTTGTTGAGTAGTTGAAAATGTGCTGTTGTTTCAGTCAGAGTCATCCCAGTTATCATGTGAGTCTGATCCCACTTGTCGGGATGGTAGAGACAAGCCAAGCGTTGGTATGCGAGCTTTACTTTGCATTCAGAAGCACCAAGACCGAGGCCAAGAATCTTCAGAGAGTCGTACAGGCTGCGCCCGACCTGTTCTGGGTCATAATCCCGTCCGGTGTCAGCTTGGGGGGGAGGGGGAGCCGGCCGGCATTGACGCGGCGGTGATGGTCGCGGGGGGGGAGGACTCGGAGGCTCAGGATCATCTTGGTTGGCAGTGGAATCGGGTGAGTGTGAGTCCGTGCCCCTTTGTGTGCGTTGAGTTTGTGGGGGCGTGGGGAGGAGGGTTGTTGATTCGGGGGGGGGATCATGGTTTCGGGGGCTTCGTCTTGGGCGTGGGAATTCAGCGGGGCGTGTGGGGATGGAGGCTTGTCGGTCGAGCAAACAGTCAATTAAATCGTTCCAATATTTTTTGTCTTGAGCCTCCCTGATCCAGTCCTTGATGGAGCCATAATCATCTATGTTGACTTCGGGGACATTCACAAAAAAGAGGAGACGGAGATTCTTCACAATGAAATCCTTGTTGCGAAGAAAAGGATGGCCAACACGGCGAACATTGTCGTGGCACGCAGTCATCATTTGCTGTGCGGGACAATCGTGGGGCCCCTGCATTGTCTTCCCAAGGAAATCCAGCTGACGGGCGGCAATCATGTTGCTGACGCAGGGGATGTTGTAAAACATCCTTCTCACGTGCTTGTTATGAAGGTGCTCTTCTTTCACATGAAACATCGATATGCGAAGTATCCGTCAAATGTTTCGATGTAAAAAGACTTCAAGCTTGTTGGAGAGAGTTTTCCTCATTGACCAGGTCTCACATCCCCACAAGAGCAGGTTCATGGGAATCGCCCGAAAGAGTAGGTATTTGCTCCAGATGTGGAGTTGGGGGGAGTCCCAAACATTCTTGAGTGCTCCCATGGATTGGGTGGCAGTGGTAACAGGCTTCTTGATATCATAGTCATCACACAGGCTGAAGGAAACAAAGGAGCCAAGGTACTTGTAGTGACGGCAGAAGGTAACAAAGCCATCTTGGACAAATATGGGCTTAGTTTCATCCAATTCATCATACAGCTCCTCTTCACATTCACGCCTTGAACGTTTTTTCTGCTCCTCATGACGTTCGCCGTTGGTGAGTGCGTTGGCAGTGAAGGGAAGAGCATAATCCATGTCCATGTCATGAGTGGATGGCGGAGGCAATGAAGGTAAGTGAGAATCAAAGAAGCCGGGGGGGGGGAAGAATACACATTCCGTTTTCGACGCAGTTGTCCCTCGCCCGATATGCATCTCTAGTCCAAGCCGACTGAATTGTTGATAAAGGAGCGCAAGCCCTCGTGTCATGCCATCTTGTAACTTGAAGATGATGCCCCATCATCGACATATAGGCATTGAAGGATTTCAACCGCAGTGAGCTCTCTTGACAAATATTCCTTCGGACGGTGTCCTTGCAATTTCCCTTTTCCTGACATTAGAGATGGTCCAACGAAGGATTGCACAGTGCAAGTATCAATTCCTGCACGACGCCATTCAACTTCAAGTGTCTCTGCAAACACTGACATTAGAAAGAGAAAGAGTACCGGAGCCATATTGTCACCCTGGCAGACTCCGACTGTCTGTGGGAGTTCAGCCTTCTCCTTGTCAATCGTGAGGACAACTACAAGGTCTTGGTATGTTCATTCAATGGCAGAAACAAATCGGGGAGGAGCACCATACTTTTCTAGGATGTCAAGCATGAGAGCATGGTTCGTCGTATCGTACACCTTGACCAGATCAACAAAGGCGACATAGGATGGGAGGTTGTGATTCTTTCTCATAGTGAGCAGTGTCTTCAGAACAAAAAGGCCATCATGACAGCCTAATGTTGGAGTCCCGCCAAATTGGAAGCGGGTACCATGTGTGTTCAAGAGCTTGAATGCACATCCGTTCATGACAGAGATGAAGATTTTTGAACAAACATCCATTAGCATGACTTCGCGCGACTTGTTAGGATCAGAGAGATCTCCACTTTTTGGAACAGGAACACATTGACTACGGTGCCATTGATCATAGTCAGTGTCGCCGAGGAAAAAATCGTTGACTTGTTTGTACACGTGGCGAAGATTAGTTGGGGACATAGCGTTAAAGGCTTCCGGAGGAACACCAGTGAGCCCCGGAGCTTTGGCATTCTTGAGGTTCTTCACCGCCTTGCAAAATTCATTCCAGGTGATCGGATCGTTGAGTTCCCAAAGAATCCGATGCTGGGGGATTTGGTCGAGGAGGGTTGCATCAGTGGATCAGTGAGTATTGAACACTTTGTTGAAATGGGGTAGAAAGACGGACATATTTTCAGAAGCATTAGAGGCTCGGGACCCATCAGGAAGACGCATCGCCATTGTAGACTTTTTGTCGTGATGTGCAGTTTCACCTTTCGTCAGGAGACGAATGTGCTCCCATGCAAGTTGGGGCTCCATGGACATATTGTGAATTTTGGAGCAGACGTCAGCATACCACGTCACTTTTGCATGTGAGACTGCATGCGCAATATGACGATTCAGGTGCTTGAGATCACTTTGCATGGTGGTGTGGATGTCGGAAGAAAGATGATGCGTGCGTTTGAGGGTATGAAGGACTTGGTTGCATTCTGCAAGTAGAGGAGCCAGTGTGGCACGACTCATTTGGAACCAACGTGTGCATTTTTGTTTATGGTGAGTGGCAGTGAGGGCACCAGCTTGTGGTATTGCTTCTTGGTAAGAGTCATAGTCCATGTCCTTGTTGGTGAGCTGAAACACCATACGAGTATGGTCATCATATAGGATCTTGTACCAGTCAATGGTGCCTCGAGATACCGCGCGAGTTTTGAACTTAATGGATGTAATGGTAATATCGAGACAAACCGCTTGGTGATCACTGGCGACATCTCGAACTTGCTTGTGAAAGGACGCTGAGCAGGCAAATAAATCATGCATACTTGGCACACCGCGGGGATTATGAGCCGTCGGGAGACTGGTGTATGTGACGAATTCTTCAGGGCGGTGTGCTGGAAGAATATGTTTTCCACACGTAAGTTGTTGGCAGTGAGTATCTGAAGGAGATTCTCTCCATGCGCATTGCTGCATTGGATACCATGTGGCCCTAAAGTCTCTTTGTGTTCGTCACAGTGTTGAGTCCCAATTCGTGCATTGATGTCGCCTCCCAGGATGATTTGGGTGGAGGAACTGATGGTGCTTATCATTGAGTCAAGGAGAGCGCAGAATTGTTCATGACGCTGATCGACACAGGGGAAGTAAGCGGAGATGAGCAAGAGTGATAGATGCTTGCCCTTGATGCGGCGACCTCTGGTGTCAAACGAGTCAAACTTGAAGTTTATTCAAATGAATTGCCCAACGAACTCTTCATTGGTAATGGTAATGGGAGGGGGGGATCCGGAATTTTTACATGCGTCCAATAGTGGGGAAAGGATGATGGCAACCCCTTTGAATAGATGTTGGCGACCATTCAATATATGATATCCATTTACATCAACATCAAAGGCGTCATCTTCTTCCCACGTTTCTTGTATCAGCCATGCACCAACATCATGTTGTTGCATGTAGTCAATCAGATATTCAAGCTTGGAATGATCGGGAGGTCGATCGATGAGAATATTGCCATCGGAGTCTCGTGGGCGACGCCATAAACCTTGAGCATTTTGAGTATAGACAGTGGCGATTTTGTGCTTCTCTTGTTTGTTTTGTTATTGAACAATGAGATACGTGCTATCTCATTCTACACACCTACATGCAAAGCAAACATCCCAAGGGTGAAAACAAGATTGGCGTCTACATCGGAGTTGAAGGAGGACACTTCTTGGTGGTCGTGTGTACTCACCTCAACGTGTAGGAATCATCTATTGGAATCCCACTTAGTGGTGGTCAATCAAGACACTTGAGGACTAGTATGACGCACTACTTGCTAAATAAAAGTATGTGCAGCCAAAGATGAAGAAGTGTTGTGGAGTTTCTACGTTTCTACAGAGAAAATCAACTCCTTTTTTCAAAATAATTCCATCAGGAAACAGTACACTGAGAGACAAAGGGAGAGAGCCGCAAGGCAGAGAGCAGCCAGTAAGCACGTACCTCTGGCTAGTACGGGGAGGCCAGTCACATTGAGAAGTGGCAGGACTCCCAACTGCATTAATTGCATCCAATTTTGGTATGGGTCAGGTGGAGGGTACTGCAACACATGTGCACCTGCACCACTAAGTGCATCAAATAGGGACATCATGTTTTATTTCAGCAAGTTTGAAAAGTGCAAACTCAGCGAATTTTGTACCCAAATTTGCTCACTCAGAATGGTTGATTTCGTAAAAGTTTGGCAAAGTTTATATTTCAACGTAGGAACTAGTCCCCAAGGACAGGCCACAAGGACAGACCACCAAGGACAGACCACAAGGACAGACCACCAAGGACAGACCACCAAGGACAGATATCAACTACCACAAAAATCTTTTTGCACGGCTGCGCAAAAAGAACACTCTAATACAAAGCCTCAGCTTTGACAGTGTTTAATTAATAAACTGGCCAGTTTACCACCCAAAACTAATGACACATAAAGAAAGCTGGCAGTCTCAGCTTGTTTCCAGCAGTATAAGGGTCTGGGGGTCACAGACAGAGTCATCGCGAAATATTACTCCGCATGAAATGGTTGAGGTTGTAATTTTTCCATTTTTAGAGATGCACAGCAAAAAGATTGAGTCCTCAAAAAAAGGCAAATGACAGAAATTCCTATGTAGGGCTACGATAAAATCATCTTGATTTTCATCGAAAAAACACCACCAACGTGGCTTCCGCCGACAACAATAGTGGAATCCCATCACTGTCCGCCCCGGTTCCAACACACAGAAACGACGGTCAAAGGTACAGTGATGGGTTACTACCGCAAGGTTTTCTGCCAAATTTTTCCTTCGACAGCTGTCGCAACCAGCAAACACAGGCACGGTGGGCTGATGACATACTGTGTCTTGAAATAGCTAATTAATAATATAAACAATCATATTCTCTAGTTTTAACAACATAGACTTGTCGCATGTTTATTTATTGTTGTATGCAGCGGCACCCTGGGGGGGGGCACCATAGCCTGTCGCCATGGTTGAGGTGTGTTTTTTAGCTAGCTTCCGCCTAGCTAATCGTGTGTCACATATCCCACAAACCCAAAACCACCCAAAAATTAACTACTGTCCGACCACATATCTCTATCAATAATGGTCGGATGGGGACGTTTGAAGTATACATCCTTCGGAAGATGTATGCACCATAATATCCAACAGATCAATCATATTATGGTCAGTAGGCCTAGGTGAATTGTCGGAATTCATGGTTGAGTAGTGTTTGTGGGCCCTCTATTGTACTTTACGTAAAATAGCAATATATTGTGATTCCATTTGGTACAATGGATGTACATTCGTACGAGCGGAACTGATATCAATGCAAATACTAAAAACAGCTTTCCGGTCATATTCTTTTTGGTCCAATGCACAACAGCTCTAGGGCGATAAGGAGATATCAAGTTTGTCAGACAAATATGTTCTCAAATAATAATTGATATGCAGCAGCTGAATGCTGAGCCTGCTGCTGGCTGCTGGTGCTAGATAGTATGTACATATTGTACATAAAAGACAGAAAAAAAGAAAAAGAAAAGAAGACAGGTTTTGTATGTAGGAATAGTAGACAGAAAAAACAAAATGGATCTGGAAATCCCCCCCTCTCTAATTACTCTAATAACTACTCTACTCAAGATAAAGCTTAGGGAAAATTGGTAAAATATACAAGCATTTGCGTTGTGGCCAGCAAATTACTAGGGGGTTGTTTTTTCCGGTCAAAATCACACGCTGATTTTCAGCCTGGTAGAATATCAGGTATGATTGGCCAGGTAAATTTTCCACTCTTGGATGTGCTGTCATCCTGTACACGACCCCTTCTGTCAAATGAAGGCATAGTACCATGCCTATCGCTAAAAATTGATCACGGGTTCATATGCATTGTTTTAGCAAGTCAAAATATTGCACTTGAGAGTTTATACCTTTCAAAATATCACACCCATATGCTATTGCCTGGTGCATTATCACACAGATCATTTTGTCCAGTGTTATTTTTTAATCCGAAAATGTAGGCATTCTGATTCTGCCTTGGGTAGCTAAAATATCACACCTGTGAATCTAGCTGGAGAAATATCATACATCAATTAACTACCTGTAAAATATCACACTGACTATATATACTAAGTTAAAATATCACACTTGATATAGAAACACCATAGAAATATTATCCCCATAGAAAAACTCAAGCCTTCCCTTCCTGGCCATCCTCGCCCAAGAACTCTTACATCTCCATGTCCAATGTTCTCCATTGATTAGCAGGGTTCTGAAAGCAGTCTGCGGTGTTGTGATTGAACTTGTGGCAGATTTTGATATAGAGCTTGGTTCTCCTACTGCGCTTCTTCTTTGCCGACTCCTCGATTAGATCAATCAAAATCTTTTCACAGACATTCACCTTTGGCCGCCCAGCCTTTTTTGCAGCCACCCATGAAGGACAATAGCGTAACATTTCATCTCAGTGAGATGTCTGTGTGGCAGTTGACTTCCATTGCATACTGGTGTTACCAGTGTACAGTTGTCCATCAATACGGCATTATGTGAATCCTGGTTAATCCTTCAATCTTTGATGCCATTGCTATAACCGACATGTGCTTGCAAGGGACTCCATCTGTCTTAGACTTTCCACATGTGCACATTCCAAATTGCGTCCCCATTGTTTCCTGAAATGGAATACTGCCCATGTATTTGTTAGCTGAAGTAATTCAACTCACCGTGACTCTGTAAAAAGTGTCGCAATTCAGCCTGTATTCCCTCAGATTAATATCACGGAACACCTCCTCCATTAGCATTAGGTCCATCCCACAATTTGTCAATATGTCTTCCCAACCCCAAGCTTTCTGCTTGTAGAATTCAAATCAAGACCCCTCCAACTGTATAAGCAGGATCATTGCATTAAGAATGTCGTCTGCTGTCCTTTCTCTCACCACACTGTTTGCTCTGTTCATCAATTCCACCCCCAAAGACACCAATTTGCTGTACATGCAGATATTGTCACCCATAGCACATCTTGCTGCAGGATATTGTTGCTTGTCATTCAACTTTGTGAGATAGTTAATAGCAGAAGGATGCATATTGGGGTAATATTTTGCCTTGCAGGCCTCTAGCTGTGCAACAGAATGACATCCAGTGAGGAGATCATATAGCCACAATGCCATCATTGGAGTTGCTCCCTTTCCACCACCCAAGGTTTTAATAATGTTCTGACACCGATGGAATGCGCAATGAAATTGTGCTGCCCTGTATCTCCTGAGCAACTGCAGTAATTGATGCCTTGTCCTGGTCATCAGTTAGGATGGTGATCTGATGACAGTCAATAGAAGGGTGAATTCTCACGACAAAATTCCAAAACTTAGACCAGTTCTTTGTATCATCATTCCCAAATAGGAGACCAAATGCAAGAGGAGACATGTTGCCATTTGCCGTCGAGGCATACACAGAAAACAGGTGGTGTGCACATGCCAACCAACGTTCTCATAGAGAGATGCATGAACATAAAAGTTGATTCCAACAACCGTGAGGTTCCCGTTGGACTCACGGTGAAATCCCACAAAGATTTGCCTCCTCTGCAATCCTGATCTGAACTATGTCCTTCATTCTGAAGACTTATCCACCAACCTATCGCCCCTTCTCCACCTTGAACATGGAGCGCAGTTGCTCGGTCTGGTTGCCACTAAGAACAGTACTTCCCTTGGTTGGTTCAGATTTCTGCTGTCTCAAGTGCTTCTGGCATTCCTCATCAACGTACTTCTTCCTCTCCCTTACATATTTACCCCAGGCAGCATCCCGTTCAGGTTCAGGGTAGTTTGATAGATCTGGAGGCTGTGGCCCACCAGAAATGATTGGCTTGCACGTGCAGATGCTTGTCCTTGGAATCAGCATCAACATTGATGAGAAAGTCTTCATCGTCAGAGAACACAAGGCCATTGGGCACATAATAATCATCATCGACGTTTTTGAGTGATTCGCCAGCTGCCGATTTGTCATCATCATCCCCCCCACCTCGGTACAACCTCCACCATCCCCATAGCGCAAATGATAGAACATGGTAGATGCCGCTGCTGTGACTGCTGGACTTGGACCATCAATAGCATTAACCACATCACCACTACCAACATCCTTGCTGTAAGTGCCACCCATCAAATCAGCGTCACCCGTCCTTGATTTCTTTCCATGGAGATCATCAACAATGGACTTATCTTCTATGGCACAAATATTGCAAAGGTGCTTGGGAGGTGGTGTGTCTGTTTTTGAGCGTGGACTTTTCCTTGTGGAAGGGGTGGTCACAATCTCCTTTGCTCTCCTTTTTGGAGTAGTGGAAGAATTATTGGCCTTTGCAGATTTATTGGGGTCAAGCGCTGTGAGGGCGTTTGTGGATTTTTTGGACTCACGCTTCCTTGCAGGTGCCTTTGTTGACTTGGGGGAGGGTGACAAATGTTTTTTCTTGCCAGTGCACCACTTTGATGGATGTTTTGGGGATGCGTCATCACTGCTGTCATGTGCTGCTGGATGGCCTAGGCATTGTGTATGCCAATCGGCTGATGCACAGCAGAAAGGAGGGATGTGTTGGATGCACAAAAGAAATCAACTGGTTTGGATGAGGTGTGCTGTTCAGCAAAAGTGGGTGTTGTGGTTGCGTGTTTTATGGTGGTTGGAAGGTGGTGCAGCACAAGTTAAAGGGTTGAGCAATTGCCAAAAACAATTCTTTCACTTCACATCAACAGGGAGGATGGACAAAATTTAGCATGTAAAAAACAGGAGCGGATTGTGACTCATATGTATATTTTAACAGCTAATTTATAATAAGTGTGATATTACAGCTGGTAGTCCCAATCAAGTGTGTATAATGAAAGGCCAATTTTACGGCTTGTACAGTTTGACCGCAAAATCCACAAAAACGTATATTCTACCAGGCCGAAAATTGGTGTGTGATTTTGACAGGAAATCTGCCGTAGAATAACATACCTGTTGTTATTATCGCGTAGACTATTGGCCTTGGCCGGGATGGTCACTCTCTTTGTCTGAGGAGAGCCCAAACCCTATTCGAGATAATTAGTAACAGTTACTAGACTACGTTGTCAGGTCAGATGAGTTGTGAGATCAGTGGTTCTGTTCCTCACATGAGATCTTTTCTGATGTGGTTGTTCGGGATGTCAACAATGGTTGGCAAGGAATCCCTCAACGGGTTTCCCGCTCCGCTTCTTCCCGAATTCTGAGCGTTCCTGCCAGATCCTGTCCGTCCTCGGCCCGATGTCCTCATTTGTCATTTGACCGGAAAAAACGGCCACCTATCGTACTAATCTGCTGGCACAACGCAAATGCTTGATATTTTACCTATTTTCCCTCAAGCTGATGCTGTGGCTCAGCATAGATTCGCCAAAAACATCAACCTTATGTGTCTAGAGCGTCAAAGCACTGTTCTGTGCCAGGCTGCACTCAGAAAAGAAATACAATGGGAAGTGTACAAAACACACTGACCCAAATCACCCTCAACTCGTTGCTAGGAAATTAAAGAAAAAAAGAAAGAGAGGCAAAATACAGAAAGGAAAATAATCCTCTAAAACATTAATATTATCTAAGTAAAATTATTGATATTATATTATGTTGTATGGCTCACAGTCATGACTCTCTTGTCATCGTTCAGAGGCATCAAAATGATTATCGTGAACATCGCGAATGCTCGGCGGCTCAAGCGCGGTCGACACTGAGAGATATTTTTTATGTTGGTACTTTTTCTTCACCGCAGTGAGGTGCCGCTTTGAGGCGCAGATAGCCGGTTCAGATATCTTTCCCGCGACGAGGCTCATACACTTCCACAGCTGGTCTGCATCGAACCCTGTGTACTCCATCAAAATCTTTGGCTGTCAGGTTAAACATCGGAAGGATGAGTTGAGTGAAGAATGCCAAAATCATGGAAAGTTTCATTTCAACCGTAATCGCTTACCAATCCTGGAAGTTCTCGGTTATACTCCTCCTCGTGAATCGGGATGTCAGGGTTGTTGAGCGCTAATATGACAGCTGAAGCGCAAATCATCGACGGACGGTATTTCAGTAAGTCATGTTCTTGAAGAGTTCGTTCCAGGTAATAAGTAGCTGCCTGTCTCGTCATGGGTGATGCCTTAGTCAGACTGAGGAATCTATCCAGGAAGGGATACGCCGTAGGGAGAGAGATTCTCCAGTTGAGAACTCTGAGTATGGTTTGTTCCATATCAAGGACTTCCTGACGGTCGTACGCTCTATCGGTTATGTACACGCAATCGCGGACCTCGGGAGGGTAGATCTCCTCGTGCTTGCAAGCCAAGAAAAGGGAGGTGACGCCGAGAAGCTGCAACTTCGTCCTTGAGATGTTGGCGACGCTGCAATATCTATCAATGATATTGACACAAAGGTAGAGAGTTTCGGGGACAAGACGAAACTTCATGTGCACCTCTACAAGCCAGTCGACGAGGATTGCCCTCATTTTTTCATTTACATCAGCCTGACGATCCATGTAGGGTTTTGGGTGGCTTTGAGTCTGCGGAAGAGTTCACGAGCAGCAGAGTGGAGGTTGTGAGTGTTGACTACACGAATGCACATCTTCAAATGCAAGAAAATCCTCACCTCTGCATGGTAAAGCTGCTGGAACATGTCTGTTACATAGTCCTTGCACAAGAGCGGATCGGTTCGCTCTGACGCATCGTAGTGGGCTATGCCATGGGTAAAATTGTGTCCATTGAACGAGCTTCGTTCGAGGCCGAAATTCTGGGGTACGACGCGGTTGTTGCCGGCAGGTATAATATCAACGATAACCCCCCTAGATAAGGAGCTCTTCCTCCGAGACGGCGCCGAATGTGATCGGGTGATGCGTCGAGTTACGACGGATTCGTCCGCTGTGGCCACGTCGGGCGACTTTCTCGCCCGCTTTGATGAGCGCCCCCTCTGCTGCTTGGAGATGTTATCATCGCCAGAGGAACGTTTCACGCCACCCTTCACAGGTTTCGAATCCTTCTTGGCCGTCGTTGCCTGTTTAGTTGTACCCTCTTTCTTATGTGCTGCCTCCTTCTTTGGTATTACTTTCACATCCTCGGCATTCTTCCCCGCATTTCCCCTCGACGATGCGGCGTGATTTTTCTCCGGTTCCGGATTGGGTTCCTTGGCCGCATTGCTCTTTCCCACTCGAACTTTCCCCGTCATGCCATCTGGTTTTCTTTTCTTCGGCTTCTGATCTTTTTCCTTCTCATTCCTCTCGCGGTTAGCGATGTTGCCCTGTGATCGTATCGAATGACTTTGTTCGTTAATTGACGTGCATGCGTAGTGCGAAGTAAAAAAAGAAAGGTTCCATGCCGGGGACGGATCACCGTAGATTCACACGATACAATACTCGACGAATTTAAGACAAGGTGATGTACATGCCACTTACCAACGCAGTTCGACTGGCTGCTGTTGCTGCGGCGGCGGCGGCGGGTGCCATCGGCGCGTCATTGCCAGCGTTGGCAACTCCTCGCGTTCGCAGCCGCATTGAATAGCGGCCATTTGTGCTCATATCGGTATTGAGATAATAATGAACGCCAGCGGAGTGCTATGCATATGCCTGTGTTCCTAGCCGTCACGTCGATCCGCTGGTGCGGGATGTATTTCAGAACAGGCCGTGGGTCTGGCGCTGGACTGAATCGCACTCGTGGATGTTTGGAAAATGGCGACAGACTGAGCGATCCGACGAGCGTAAAATGACGGCGTGCCAGATGTGAGAATCCGAGTGAGGAGCTGAGAGGAAAGCGAGAGGGCTCCCTCGACGGCAATGCGATCGAATCCCCGATCTGGATGATGGTGCACCCCTTGACGGCGTGGCCCCGCGTCGTCCAGTCGCAATGCGATTTTGAATTTTGGAAACACCCAACTTACCCAACTCCGCGGAGAGAAGGACGCAGTCGCAAAGAAGTAGTGGTCGTGGGTGAGATGGGAATTTCGGATGATTCCCTAGGAGCGTTAGTGCAGGTTCCGCGCCTGGATAATGTATCGCGTCCTATCTGTTGGTGTTGTTTGCTTTGCTTTTCACCGTGACCGAGATCACCCGCATCATCTCTTTTACCTAAATAGTTACTACTCCTTGCACACGCCACGCCAAGACCCCCCCTGGGAAAGAGGCCGTTTACAAAACGCGGGAATAGTTTTGGGGTTCATTGCTGCCAAACATTTAAAGAAAACAAAATTAAACATGCGCTAAGTAGATTATCTATTGTACTTCTTGGCTGAATTACGTAAGCGGGAAAATGTGTGGGGTGGTCGTGAGTCGCGTGAAGGGGTATTTCACGTCTAAGAGTATCGTACATAGGAATCGTAAGACGACACGTGATTCTCTTCCCGCTTAATTTCAAACGACCAGTGTTTTTCGCACTCGTAAGTAGACCTCGTACAGACTTCCCAGAAAGAACCTCGGAAGTAGAATTTGAAAAAAGAAATTAATTCCAACGTGATCGGTGCGAAAACGGCCCGGGTCTCGGTTAAGCTGTGGTCTGTCCTTTTACACAAGGACTCTTCCTGGTTTCTGGTTTACGATTTGGCTTCGCCCATGCGACATCGGGGTCAAACGAACCTCCAAGAAAAGTTGTTGGGGGATCTCCGCGGCAAACTTATGCTGGGTATCGAGGATGTAGACTTTGGTCAACGTCCATGCAACTGCCCTCACAAGTATTTAGTAGACGGAAAATGTGCATACTCTAGCTCTAGTGATGATCGGTATACATGCCAAACTGCCGGATGTGTGTATAAAATCTCGTGTAAAATTTCGGACTGCAATTGCTTTTACATTGGGAAATCACAATAATATGTCAAAACGCGCATGTAGGAACACATAGGTGAGGTGATGAAGCTTCATAATAAATTTATACTGCTTCCTAACCGCGCTGCTATGTCCACGCCCCCCTCCGATCTCCGATCCCTCTTCAGGTTCATCAACGCGCTATTATACTCTGTCCTCGTGACGCAGTCTATCAGCTTGACCAGCTACGAGGACCCACATCCTTCCCAAATCACACAAGGGGTATGTGTTCCAATTGATGCAGCGCCACCCCATTCGCTCTCCATCACAAGTCTACATCAGATGTTTTGTCATGGCTTCTTTGCCTGACGAGATACTCCCTACTATTGTTCCCTATCGTCAATTCAATCCATCCACCCCAAAAGAACAGTAAAAAAATTGTTCAGCTCTTGCTCGACACCTTTTCGCTCACGTGAAGAATCTCCTATTCGACACTAAAGCGGAGGTTGCCGAATGGTGTCGTACCAATATATTGGTCGAGATCCTTTGGCGCTCATCCACCCCGAGTCTTGTCAAAACAGCAGGACAAAAAGCATGTCGATTATGTCAAACTGAATGCATGATTCTTGGACAGAATCTCACCGGTTCTCTCCGACGACAAAATAAGATTTTGAACTTGAAGAGTGAAATGCGTGGAGTCTGTAGTTGTAAGGCAAGGTTCCTACGGTTCAAAAGATCCGACTAGGAAGAAGGCTGTGAGAGGTTGAGCATGGAGGGTGGTATTTTTTGGGGGTGATGTCTATGCCATTTGATGGAGAATATTAAGTCTCCTTGGAAACTTAATATTGGTGGGAAAGTAAGGGGCTTTTTGGTCAAATTTTGCAGAGGTAGGAGGTAGACTCCCGGGAGAAAGCCCTTGTAAAACTTGCATCCAAGGAGACTAGACCTCTCTCGCCCATCACTTAAAAAAAACTCTACTAGATAGATAGACTAACTACTCAATAACTCACTTTTTTAAGACTAACCACATTGGAAATTCATAATATTTTCATGTTGCCCCGTTCAAGTCTCTAGCCATGGTTGATGCCATCCCTGGATCCTTCCTCTCCAGCTGAGCGGCTGAGCGGTTTCTTCTGGACAATTGTTTCAATTGCTTTCTTGCCCTTCCCCTCCTTAAAATTAAGACAGAACCCATGATGATGATGCAAGATGCAAGACAGTGTCAATCAAATTGCTGCACCTCATCACCTCATCCTATTCCTCACAAGAAACACCACCACAATGAGGAGCTGTTTGAATTTCTTGCCTCTTTTATGGCATGGATTCAATGAATCAACCCCAGTGGCAAGCACCACCCCTCCTCCTTCTCCTCCATCACCTAGACCAAACAAAGTGCCCATCCTCATGAAGATAGTTGGAAGAGTACTCTACAATTCCCTAAAAGTCTTGGACTAGGACTCGAAAACAGAAAATAAGCAAGGAAGAAGCACACTTTAGGGAAATATCCTCTACCACCCAGATGAGGATACACATAACCCCACACTCACAAGTATGAGCAATATTCTTCTTCTAACTCTGACCTTGAACAATGCATGCTCTCATCCTCATCTAAGAGAAGTCATATTAATTTTTTGGATTTTTGCTCTCTTGTGGTGGTTTTACTTGCCTCTGCCACTTGCACTTGGTTTGGTACAAAAAGATTCCCAGGATCCTCCACACATTCTGATTGAGGTAGATCTCAAGCTTCTTAGGTAGTGTTAGTCTTATCATTCATGTGCACATCCCTGCTTAAGTCTTTCACATTCATCCCTTAATGGTTTATCTGCTAATTTTAATATTCATTCTTGTTCCTCATGACACAATTCCTCCACCTCAATGCAAGTTTGCCTGCCCCCCCCCCCCAGATAGTATTTGGGGGTGGATGTTGCATAGATCTTATCAGGAGCCAAATAGAGATTGTTTCTGTTCCACCTTCGTGGGATTCCCAGCCCAGGGCCCTTATCACATTTCCAGCAACCTCAGAGCTTGCTTGATTGTCGTCCCTCCTTACAATTGATTTGAAGGTCTCATTGCTTGATTGTCATCCCTTACAAATTGATTTGAAGGTCTCAGCCTCTTGCTTGTTAGACCTACCAAAGTAGGCAACGCGGTTATGGCGGGAATTGGAGCCCGCCAAAACACACATACTCCTTAAAGTCACTT
>JALLAZ010002570.1:0-10980 GCA_036939755.1 Stephanodiscus triporus | reverse complement strand
CCACGTGCGCTGCCATTGATGGAGCACTTCCCAGAAATCTGACGGGGGCAAGATCGGCGCTGGCGGCTTGGTGGAGCACAGAATTGTTACTGTACCATCCCTCTCGTTCCGGACAGAGCAGATGTTCCCCAGCTCCTGCCGTGGTTGGTCTCTGAGTGTGCACCACCATTTGTTTGCCCTATGCACAAAACCCCTCGCGGGTGTGTACAGGTCCATCACCGCCCCTCTAATATGGACGAGACGGGCTGTCTCGAGGTCATATCTCCACTGCCAGATCTTATGTCCTTTAGCAATCATTCGACCGAGCCTACAATCTGGTCATCCCCTTGGGGCCAGGAGTAGGACCGCCTTCCGCCAGAGGGTAAAGTCCCTGCTCGGTGGCCGCTCCTGCGAAAAAATCAGAGTAGACCATGATTCATCCAAAGGTCTCCGGACCAGATATTTCCTGTCCACCGATCGGCCGCTAGCATCAAAGCCGTCCGACATGAATAGAACATGCTGGTTGCACCGTACCCTGTTCAATCGCAGCAATTCATCCTTGGTGAAGCCGAGAGCGTCGAAAGCACGCATAATCCACTCATCTCCCTCCCTTGGCATCTGGAGTGGTAAGGCCCGTACCTCCACCTTGAAGCCAAACATGTCCACCTTCTCCCACACCGAGCATAGCCAGCTGTGTGTGACCCTCTTGCCATAAGAGGAAAAGGGTTCATACAGGAGCTGGAAGGAAACGCCCCCTTTGATCACCAGCATTTCCATGGAAACCTGCATGTGTATACCTAGTCCGGTGGCACTGCCGTAGTGGGTCAGTAGTTTGTTCAGCTGTGCCACAAAACATTCAACCCCTGGGTGGGGCAAGCCAACACCGAAGAAGCCTCTATCCATTTGACGTAATTCCCGGCGTACAGAACGCCTAATCCCACACATCGGCAGCATGCCATAGTATATTTTCATGAGACTTTCTTCCAATTCCGCAAAGGGGGTGCAAATGCTGCTAATACCAAAGGCAACTCCTGGCCAGAATTGATTTTCCAGGAGGAAGGTCAAGATACGCTTGTTAAGCTTGCTTGCTTTGGCTTTGTCCACCCAGCCCTGAGCCTTTTCCCGCATCTGAGCGATGGCCCCCCCGCTATCCCCTGTAGGGCAGGTCATTTGACCGAGGGTCTTAGTGGGGGTTGAGACTGATAGATGTTCAATAGCTGAGAGTGATCCATCCTCCAGAGGTACCGTAATCTCTAGCTCCCCCTGCCCTTCATTTGCGCAATACGTCCAAGTGCCATCAGCCCGCCAAGCGAAGGAGATAAGGTGGTAGAAGCATTTTGGTGGCTTCAAGGCGCCTCCCGTTGCCAGCAGAGATCTACCCCAGTCATGTAGCGAGCTCTGAAAGTGTCCATGTACCTTCATGACGGTCTCTCCCTTGGTCATATCGAGATGTTCCAGATCCGTGTCATCCACAAAGAGGGTGCCGACCAGGTGAAGAGGTGTCCCCGTAATTGGACACCGCAGATGGACGCCATGGCCTTTCCTTTTATGCGCCTGTATCATTGTTATACTGGTCACCGTCCACCCAGCCGGGGCAGCACCGTTCCCATGACACAGGCCCTGTGTCTTCTTTCCGTCAGCAGAGCCGGCATATGCCTTTGAGTCGCCAAAGCCCGTCCTAAGGAAGAACTTCATGTTCTGGATTGTCGAGAGCATCGATTTTGCTGCTTCTTTGGGAGCGCCCATGGATTGAAATACCATCAAGGCGATGGGATGCGCGATTCTGTCTTAGCAGTTATCTGCGTCTACTGCCCCTATTGCTGCTGGGAGTCTAGTCTGGCTAACGATATCATAAAATAGGACCTTGGCTAATGTCCCGTCGTCCGCTAGACGATTCCTTTCACTGTAAATCTCTTTGGGAATAAGGTTATACTTTCTTGCCTGATGGAGCATACGCTGCCCGTAGATGATTTTGTTTGTGGCATTAAAGTCCGCCTCCATCAGCAGGATAGACCGCAGCTTGGTGATTAGGGCACAGCCAAACATCTTCTCCAGAATCACTGACAGCCCGCGGGCCCATCGATCAAGAACAACACATCTTCGCAGGATAAGAGTTGCCTTCAAGGCATGAAAATACGAGATGTGATCCGAGGATATCCCCGCGATGTAGTGTCCAAAGTGCAAGCCGGATTCGGACGAGGCTGTTGATTCCCTACGTCCTTTCCATTGGCGTCGCCAATCATCCTTGGAGATAACAGTATTTAGGGAGTTGGCTGGTATCATTACCCGAATTCTTGCACACTCCTCCAAAATCTCCCGGGTAGCCTGATCGAAATCCGGCGAAAAGATGTAGGTACCGTTGAGGATTGCCCTTGCCATCCTCGTGGTGGCGTTGTATCCAAAGCACCCTCGAAGGCCTCCACAACATATTGGTGCTGCTTCAGCGAGGAAGAAATGCTTGCGGTGAATATTGTTGAAAATTGCTATCGGTGTCATTCTCATTCATTGTCCCCTTTGTCGGGAGGTTCATTGGGCGTGCGCGTCGGATCACGCCACCTCTCCACCGTCATATTGACGACCAGATTCCCGTCATTGGACGATTCGACCGGGAGGACGCCAAAGGTGACAGCGTGTAACTTGTTACAATACACAAAAGTGAATTGCGAATACATATTGTGTTTTGCCATAACACAAGTGTTTTGCCATAACACAATATGTTTTGCCAAAACACAATGTTTTTTGCCAAAACACAATTGTGTTTTTGTCTGGCCATCCCAATTTTCACCTATCGGAGGGAAACTAGTTCAACGGCGCTACATACGTAACAGTATGTCGGGTTAATCGGATATTACACAAGAAAGTGAGTGGTCACGCCAAAAAGAGTGGGGGTGCCCTATGTATTCCCCCCTTTTTGGCCCCAATCCAGTGTCTTCCTGGAGGAATATGCCCCAGCAAATAATCCGCATGTCGGTGAAACAGTGCCCTAGATAGGCCTTTAGTGATATGGTCCGACATATTAATCGTGGTGTCGATGCATTCCAAAATCATAAGGTCGTGTTCTATCCACTCACATAGAGAAAAATACTTAATATCAATGTGACGTGTGCGTGGTGTCGGCATTTGCGCATTCCCCATCGCAGTACATGCGTCATTGTCTTCATACAGAATAGTTGCAGCTTCCTGTGGTATATCCAAGTCCCATTATATGCTGCAAACAAATAATATCATCTTACCCGTATCATAGGCGGCCATAAATTCCGCTTCGGTCGATGATCCGGCCACTGTTGGCTGAAATTTAGACTTGTAGGCAATTGTACCTCTCGCAAGGCGGATGCACAATCCACCAAAAGAGCATCTTGTTTATTGCTGTGGATAGTTGGGAGGGGTCCTTCCGTAAACTCGTCCCGAGGAGCAGTACGCCAATAATATAACCCATCAGTCTTCGTGCTGTAGAGATATTTCAGAGCATGTTTTAGACCATGGAAATGATGTTCATGCGGACAAGCGTTGGCTTGTGACAATTTGACACTGGCATATGCCATATCTGGCCGACATGTAGTCATCGCCCAAATCAGTTCGCCAACACCTCTACGATATCCAATGTCCATATGTTTTGCCAATCGTGCCTGTATCTTAGGATCTGGATCACCTGTGGCTGCATTGAATTTCTTCATCCATGTGGGATCCGACGGAAGTGGGGTAGGACGGTCATCCGTGCTGGTGTAATTTCTCATCCATGTCTGTAGGTATTTGTTGTAGATTTTGTTGATGTAAGATGTGCATGATATCTTAATGTAATATCGAGTTTGTATCACATCAATACCGTTGTACATGTCAAGGAAACCCTGGCGTTTCATCGGAATTGTCAACCTGTCGTCGATCATGTCCAACAGTACATTTTCCGTGTGTTCATTTGGAGCAGCCACAGCAACGTCATCGACCTGACGTTTAAATATCACCCGTTGACCATCTACTAATCCGGAATAAAGACATGGCTCATGAATGGTAGGAACAAGGCCACATTCTTGTAGGATGGCATCAGTGTGCTTTTCCCACAAGCAAGGTGATTCAGGATGCCCCTGCATCGCAGATAGATAGGTATGACAGCACCTTCTGGAATCGGGGGGCGTTGTTTATGATTGACCCACCATTCGCGAAAAGCCCAATCCGGATGGATATAGAAGCCCTGGTGGAGCCTCCGCAAATGCGTTCAAGACATCAGCACCGAATATTAGTAAATTCTTGGCAGCAGAGATAGCATAAAATAAACGAGAGCTTGTCTGATCCACACAGTTGGCATAGGTCTCATCGAGTATCTTGGCCTGCCCAGAACAAGGGGAACCATCGCACGCCCACCGAGCTTTTTTGCAAGAGTCTAAAGCTTTGATGCATAAGTCCACACCGAGTGAAATACAGACATATCTTCCCCAATTGGGACAGGTAGGCCAAACATTCCCTGTTTATCATATTGATCCAATTGCAAATATTCAGAAGATTGCCACTCATTCCAGTCAGGTTGTTTCAACAGTTTTCCCCAAGTGAGACGCATAACACGCGTGACAACATTTCGGACGCCACCTGAATTGACTAACTCATAAGAAGGCCGGCACGTACGGAGGTGATCAGCCACAGTGGAGAACTCCCATCGATTATTTAGCTGGTCATGTGTCAATTGCGAGAATGGTGCGGAAGACATGATAGAAATCCCATCTTGTGAGAGATTACGACGGATCTCCAGATGTGAGAGCAGCAAGGTGACAGACGGAGACTTGGAATGCTGGAGTGTTGCAAAAGCTTTAACGACATTGTCGATGGATGCAACAATAGTGGCGCCAACTTTTATAAGCCAGGCGCCACATAGCCTTGCACGCCAGCCGTGAATGCGCACGGCCGAAGTACCAGAAGATATGGACGCAAGGTGGACCCGGCCATCCTTGGCATAAAGACTGAGTCCGCCTGTGGCATGCTTCGACAAGTCAAATTTTCTGAGGTCGATTGTTGGTTCAAAACTGTCGTGATACGGGTCAGGGGACATGTAAACCATTGCCATGTCCTGGACGCCAAGTGTTAAAGTATTAGGTAGATAGATAAGTTAGTTATATCTTATCTAGTCACCTCCTATCTGCACCATGCCGATGGGACTCTGACAGGTTATGAGCTCCAATAATTTTTCCTCGCCTCCGACTCGGAAAACGGCCCTGCTGCGCAGCGCATTGACTCAAATAGCCATGTTTATTCGGCTGCCCCCTCGGTGCCCTCCGAGCTCCACGGAGTCGACTGGTATAATTTTTCTATCTACTATGATCTTTTAGGCTTCCATTGTCAACCATGTCACAAGATACACAATCTCCCCCTCTTCTCTCTCCTGAAGATGTGACCGGCACGTCTGGGCATACGCCTTCCCCTCCCCCTCTCCCTGGGGAACACGCGATGAACCGTAGGTCGCAGATCACGACACGTTTGACGTCGACCGACGCTTTTTTGGGGTCCATTGGTAGAACTACGTGCAGTCAGGCTCGTGGCACGACCACGACGTCCCCCCTACGGTCGGGCGCCACTTTGTACCATGTGACTCTGTCTCATCAGTCAACGACAGCGGCAGACATGCCTCGCACAACAACGACAGCTACGGTGCAGACGCCCCTGCGCAATGTCATTGAGTCCCCCAACGCATACGCAGTTCTTGGGGAGGATGTCTCCGATGACAATGCTGATGAAAATACTCGGACGGCCCCACAGATGATGCCGCCGCCTGCGGCACCCCCCAACCCTACGGCTCAGACGGCGGGTTGGGACCTTTTTATTGGCAGTCTGAACGACACGACGAAAGCGCAAATGGGGGTCATCGACGACATCCTCATAAATTATGCAAACTATAACGGGAATGAATTGCGTGCGTTCCATGTGGAATCGGCGGCGCTTTCAAAACAGCTTGACGACATGCACGAAGCAATGCAACACGATCATGACGAGGAGCACAAAACACTTGCTACCCTGGAACGGCTGCTCGATAGGGCTGTTACGGCCATCGATCAAAATGCCTCCCAGTGTAAGGAAAACACTGCTGCGATAACCCTCCTCATGATGGCTTTTGGGGACGTGAAAGAATCATCGGATAACGTGTATCGCTTGGCGTTGCAGGCCCTTATACAGACCACGGCTCAAGGGGAGCGGTTGGCGACTCTTACGGCGACCGTATCCCGTTTAGGTGATGACATGGAGGACATTCGTTCGGCCATCACAATGCCTCAGGATGGCCCGCCTGCATTTCAAGTGCGTGTCCTTGAGGGGAATGTGTCCCGTCTCATGGACAACATGGCTGAACTTCGATGCTTGCTCGCGGAAAAGGGAGAGTCGCAAGCGGACACCACGATCGGTGATTTGGGATCTCCGGAGGATGTGTCCCCACTAGAGCGGACGACGGTCATTCTCTCTCTCGCGATGATGGCAAGACGACCCAGGACAATCCCTTGGTTGATACACAGGGGCTCACCAATACCACGGCGACTCGTCATGTGCTTTTTCCTGATGCGGATCCCTTCTATGCTCAACCTCGTGGGAAAGGCCTCCCACGTCAGGACAATTGCGAGGACCTCCCTTGCATGAACGCGTCTTGGTCTCCCTTTGCCGACGGCATCTTGTCGAACACTCCCCATATTTCCTTCCGGGATGAGGCCTGTTGTTTGGGTCACTTGCCTCCGCGTGACCACTCCGGTGAGTTTGAAGGGGATGACGATGTGTCCCCCAGTGGTATGATTGTCTCCCCCCGGAATGCTGATCGCCGTCGTATGGCTTTGGCTGCCAAGATTAGTCCGATGGATGTGGCCAGGCTCGGAAACATCCGGTATCACGGAGGCACCAAGGGTTACTACCCATTGATGATGGCAATTGTCCATAGATGCGGATATTCAGAGCTCAACTCTACGGATGTTATCCTGAATTATAAAGATATTGTCCGTGTCCACACGTATGTCTGGGAATCGTGGGAGCACCCCCGTGGAAATTATAGGGGCCCTCAACTCGACAAAATTCTGAAAAAAGGCCTCGCGTTGTTTCCGCAGCTCACCACAGTGAACATGGAATCATCTGTGGATTTTTATGATACCTTCCACAAGACGGCTCTGCTGTATTTACTGCCGGTCCTCCCGTTTGACTGCATCAGCATCAGGATGGGCTTTGAGGCTTTATGCCCCCCGGGGTTGGGCCTCCCCAGGTATGCTGCAATTGCTGGGGTGTTGATGGAACTCCTTCCTCGGCTTCTGCCGCACTCGGATACGCAAGTCATGTCATTGGTGAACATGGTGTGCGCAAAATCGGATAACGGTTATGACCTCCTTTGGCATCTGTTGGCTCTGTCCATACCGGGCTTCAATTTGTCCCTACAGGTCAAGCTTCCAACCTGGCAGGATGACGATATCTTTGATTTTGTGCTATCCTTCCTGCTCTACTTCCAACTCCAGGCCAAGAAGGGTGTGGTGCAGGACGATCGTTCCCACAGCCTCACGTTCCTGCAGACATTGACGGACCCGGCATATGCTGACACTGTCACAACATTGCTCACGTGTATCGAGAATTACCCCTCTGAAATGGACGATGGGTACCTCCCCTCGCATCTGTGTGTGATGGGTCTTGCCACCCAGATTAGCAAAAATTCCCATTCTTGAGCTGCGGCAGTCCTGCCTCAAATCCGGCGCACGATTGCTATGGGAGATGAGTACGATCAACGGGTCACGATCCAGGGCTCCCCCACAGGTGCTCGTCTTGACGCTGGCGACGGTGGCCGTGCTCCTCTTCGGAACAATGGCCGAGGCCCACCCCGGGAGTACACTCGGGACGACCTGTTGTCCAGGGTGGTCGTGATGGTGGCCGCCTTGGGTCGTCCGCAACATCTCATGGTCGGAACGTCTGCCCTGACCGTAATGGGGGGGACCTTTGCCCCACCGTGACTTGTGATGCCTGCCGCCAAACTGGGCATATGGCGGCCAATTGTGACGTCCTTGCCATAGCTCTGTTCATTGCAAAATACAAAAAGGACCTTCCCGATGATACCAAGGACCATATCGAGTCGGAGTGGCTCGTCCGTTGGAAGGATTCTCTTGGGAATCCGGGTTGGAAGCCCCGCAGGGTCATGCGGGCATATCTCAACATGATGGATATGTACGTGGACGAGTTGGATGACCAGATTTGCTGGGATTGCTGGCCAGAGGATGATGTTGACCCAGACGTCCTCTTTCTAGTTGATATATCTGAACGGATGATATTGGAAGCCGGGAGAGATCCCAGTGACACGGCCATGTAGTAGATCGAGCTGATCTCCGCCTGGGGAACCGAGCCGTAACATCCAAAGTTCTGATTCCATGAGGCGATTTCTCGAGACTGGGATATAATCTTTGGAACGCCTTGTGGCTGGTGTGGGTGGGACAATAGCACGTTGAATGATCGGCACATTGCACCAAACCGGGTCCTTGTCAACCGTAAAAACATTGGTAGGACAGTAATAGAGACCATCCCTATTCTCCAAAGTCATCGTTATGGAAAAGAGCCCACTATCACTGTCAAAACGAATGGCGCCTGGACTACCGTCCTTGTGACCTGTTTGAGTCAAACGAACAAGAGCATCACTGGAGGCAAGGACAGCTTGCGGTGAAATAATTGTTTCAATGGCATTTTTACAATAGTAGCACAGTTGATAATAGACGGAGCCATCGGCAAGGGTCAGCGGCAGGAGGCCCTTTTTGGTGCAGCAATTGTCCAGGGACACATCACCTGCTTTAGTAGCGACCGAGATAGGGAGAGGGGCAATGGGAACAACATCCACCAGGAGGTCCAAAATACCCGTTAAACATATATTGGCCCCGCCATCCATCAGCAACGGAATACCCCCAATTGCCGAAGCGCATGATACACGGACAACCAAGTCACTATCCAACGCCAGGCCACATACCCATGGCAATCCAACAACATGAGTGACACTATCCATGAGCGTGTCATGAGGGAGGCCGTCCGCCACATTGAAGTCTGCATTACCTCACAGAAGAGAGGTGATGCTAAAATTAAGAGACTGATTAAATTGTGTGCTTAGTTTAGAGTTTAGCTAGCGTAGAGTTTCTAAGGGGCTCTGCTGAATCACTAGCTGAGTCAGCAGCAGATTCTTCTATAGAATTCTCCTACCTACCTGGGCCAGAGGTAAGTAGAGTATAGTACATATAATTTAGCTGGACCTTTTAAATATATTAAATTTAGGTCAGCGTGCAGACCCAGTCATATATGTGACTGCCCTCTCTATCCACATAGGGACGGATGGGTACTGCAAGATACGTACCTACTTGAAAAGTAGGATTTCGTTCCCACCGGAACCCTTATAGCGGTTAAGCTGTTAAGGGCAGACTGGCCGAACTGATGGTGCAGGTCGCGCCGAATCTCTACAGGAAGTACATCACTGTGGACAGGAAGGGGACAGCCATGCTCTACGTCAAGATGCAGAAGGCTCTGTACGGGCTTCTTAGGAGTGCCCTGCTATTCTACAGGAAGCTTGTGGCTGACATCCAAGGAGAAGGATTTGTTCTGAATCCCAATGACCCATGTGTGGCCAATAAGGACATCGACGGAAAGCAGATGACTGTCTGCTGGCATGTAGACGACCTCAAAGTGTCCCACTGCGATCCAGAGCAGGTCACTATATTTGGCGACTGGCTCAGCAAGAAATACGGAGTGGCGGTAGCTGCTCATCGTGGGAAGGTGCACGACTATCTAGGAATGATATTCGACTTCTCAGCAAAGGGGAAGGTGATGGTCACCATGATAGAGTACATCAAGAACATGATCAAGGACTTCCCGGAGGAAATCATTGCCACAAAGACAGCTCCAGCGGCAGACCATCTGTTCACCGTGCGAGACCCCAAGCTCGCGAAGCCATTGCCGGAGGAACAAGCCATGGCGTTCCATCACACCGCTGCACAACTGCTGTTCCTGAGCGCGAGGGCGTGAAGGGACATCCAGCCAGCCACAGCCTTCCTCACTACGCGTGTGAGGGAGCCCGACGAAGACGACTGGGGAAAGATCAAGTGGGTGCCTGGCTATCTCAAGGGTACCATGCATATGGTGGGTAGATGCAGCTTTCGGCATGCATGATGACTGCCGAGGACATAAGGGGGCCGGGATGAGTCTCGGTCAAGGCATGGTCCTGAGCTACTCCTGGAAAAAGAAAATAAATACAAAGAGCTCGACAGAGGCCGAGCTTGTAGGAGTGGATGATTTGCTCGGCTATATTCTGTGGGCCTGCTACTTTATGCAAGAGCAGGGTTATGACATGGACGCGTTGTTGCTGTATCAAGACAACATGAGTGCCATCCTGCTTGAGACGAACAGCAAGCCAAGCAGCACAAAACGCACCAAACACATCAAGGTGAAGTATTTTTTTATTAAGGATAAGGTCCATCAAGGGGAAATCACCGTTGAGCACTGTCTGACCGACCAGATGTGGACAGACATCAATACGAAGCCCAAGCAGAGGCTCTATTTCCGCACCTTCTGCAGCCACATGATGGGTATCCCCGTCGAATACAGGGACGAAGATTTTGCGGCTGGATGTTACTTCAGGCCGCCAGATTGGATTCCAGAGCCAGTGTCGATGCTCCTCATACCAAAGGATCGGGCAGCATCGCAGGAGTGTGTTGGAGACAACGAGAAACAGCCCAAATGTACCACTGCCAGGCAGGGGGGAAAGGCTCAATTTGCTGTGAACGTAGAGGTCCGTACTTCGCCAGGCGTGGAAGGCACGCGCGAGCCAATGAAGATGATCTGCTTGGGAGAGTCTGCTCCGGAGAGGCAGTGCCAATCAAATGGATTGGCGGTCGTGCGTGGAGCCCAGGAGTCTATCGGGCTCTAAGATCGCTAGGTAAATCCCTAGACGTAGCGTGGGAGAAGGCGTTCATCCGCCCTCTCACTTTAATATTTAATCTCCGATTACTAAGTTATACTCGGGCAGCCACTGCCTTCTCC
>JALLAZ010002549.1:0-12128 GCA_036939755.1 Stephanodiscus triporus | reverse complement strand
GGGGCGGAAACGTCGTCGTCCATCGAGCATGGGAGGACGTGGCAGATGGCGCCGCCGCTCCTACTGCCGCCGCCGGTCGTGGCAGTCGCAGTCGACGACGCGCCGATTGCTGGTCGTCCTGCCATGGTCGCCGTTCGTTGCTGCGACGGGTGTAGAGAGAGAGAGAGAGAGTGGGGGGGGGGGGGTCGGTAGCGTAGCGTTCCCGGCACGGTGGTGGTGTGGCCTGCTTCGGAAATATTTTAGGTGTAAGTAAAAAGGCAAGACAAACAAGCGAAGTGTGTGTTTTTACTTGAATTTTTTTTTGGCGCACGTGGGTAAAAATGTTGTGACGGAAAAGGCGGGAAAACAATTGAAATTTGGCCTTCCGGTGGAGCAGCAGCCGGACCCCTGGGAAAGAGAGAGAGAGAGAGAGCCCCGCCCATCCAGACCCGGAACAATGATGACGACAAACGCGGAGGGGGAAAGCCGCGGCGGCGGGGACGGTGACGATCGCGCCCTCCTCCGACGTCTCGACGATCCGTCCAACGCCTCCCGATTTTCCCAACGTCGGCGTCGGCGGCGTCGGCGGGAGTCGTAGTGTTTCCCCCGCCGCCGCCGCCGCCCCTCGCGCAAACGACGACGACGGAGCGTTCGCCCGGGGGGGGATCGCGGTGGACGACCAATGACGACGACGACGACGAAGACGCAGACAACGACGACGACGATGGGGGGTTGATCCTCGTTAGCCTCCCCCCCGGGGGACTCACGTACGACGACCTCGTTAAATCCGAGATCGCGTACGTCCTCGGCGATGATGGAGGAGGAGGAGGTGGGGGGAGGGGGAGGGAGGCGTAATCGAGCCCGTGGCGGCGCGTTTGATAGTCGAGGGGGTGGGGGGGGTGTGGGGAGGATGGGAGCGGGAGGGGGCAAGACGCGCTGGAATTGACGCGCGTGGAGACGTCGAACACGTACGTCGTCGTGCCTCCCATGCCCCTGCGCGCGGTCGACGACGGGGTGGGGGTGGGGGATGGGGCAGTGGGGGGTGGGAACGGGGGAATCAACAAACGCAGGAGGCTGCTACCGTCCGGGGGGGGGGGAGGGGGGGGTGGCGCCGCCGAATACGACGACGACGCGGACGACGACTGCCAACGCCGCCAACTGCCGGTGACGATGCCCGCCCGATCGGTGGGACTCGTGCCGGGGGAGGATTCCCCCTCCTGCTTCTTCCTCGAGCCGCGTTTGCTCGGCCCTGGACACTTCGCGAGCGAATTGCGCGATGCGCTGAATCGCGCGGTCTACGACCCGTTCGATCCACCCCCGACGACTACTACGACGAATACGACGAATGCGACGAATACGAATGCTACTACCGTGGGATCGACCCCCCCCCTTCCCCCCCCGCCCCTCGGTCACACGATTTCCGAGCTTGCGCGGATGTGCCGCACGTCCGAGTGGGAGCTGCGCGACGCAATCGACTCGAGGAAATACGGCGCGGAGGACGCGATGGCGCTACCGTCATCGTCGGACGTCGGACGACGACGACGATATGGCACCCTATCGGAGGAAGGACGTCGGACCGTATCGTCGGCGATCGTCTCAGCATTGATCGAGCACGATTCGGACCTGCTACCCTGGGCGATGGATGGAGCGACGACGACGACGACGACGACGAAGATCGCCGGAGGCGGGGAGGACGACGACGACGAGGAGGAGGAGGCGGGGAAACGCGGGACGATGATGCGCCTGTCGACCCTGATCGACGATGTGCGCGCGCGCTGGCGCCGATCGGAGGGCGACGACGACGACGACGACGACGCCCGCCGGGCGGCGGGTTCCGTACCGACCGCGTCGTCGGACCTCGCGGAGGAGGTCGTATGGCACTGCCTTCGGCCGGTCGTTCGTCGAGTCTGCGACGGCGGCGGCGTCGCACCCTCCGCGAGCGGGGGCGTCGACGGGCGGATGCCGGAATTCGTACGCCTCCTACCCGATGAGGTCGCCAGGCTGTGCGCGCACGAGACGTTCCTGGGGGGAGTGCCCCCTTCGTCGTCGATGTTGTCATCGATGTCGGCGACGGCGACGGGCGCGTTTGGCGAAGGCGGTCGCGCCGAGTGGTGGCGGGAGGACGAGCTCGTGGAGGCGTGGTCGACTCGCCTGCCGTCGATGCCATCGGGGTACGAGCCGAGGATCGCGCTGCTGCGCGGCATCGCCGTTTTTGAGACGACGACGACGGGGGGGGGGAAGGGGGAAGACGACAACGAAGACGACGACGGGGAGGACAACGACGCGATGGAGAACGCGCGAGATGCCATCGGGAGGGGGGGATTGGAAAGACGATGGCGGTACTTCCCGGAGGCGGGACTGCCGTCGGATGTCGCCTTACGAATCGGGTCCATGTTCGCCCTGCGGGACGCCTGGACCGCGGAAGAGGCGACGCCCTACCTCGAGAGGTTCGTCGTCGTCGCGTCGTCGTCCGACAGGGAGGGGGGGGGCGACTATGGAAACGGGTCGGGGCGGTCGACGACGACTACGACGGTGGCCGATCTTCTGGGACGGCACGCCAGGGCTACGACCGCGCCGGAGGGGGGCAAGATTGATGTTTCGGTTGTGAAGTACGTGGCCAAACGGTGAAACGCCGAGATATTAACGAGAGGAAGTCCTGCTCGAGAGATGCCCCGCCCCACCCCACCGTGGAAATGTGTCGCCGGCTAGTGTGGGGGAAGCCGCGAAGAGTCCAGCACCATATCAATTCCTTTGATTTGGAATCTGATTCCGACCGAATACATCACCGGCCGAGCAAAGCTGGTTACAATTTGATTATCAACAAGTACTTATATTTCCGATGTGGTTGGGCTTATCTCCTTATATATCAATCTTTTTGACCGTTTGGTGTTGCTTATGCAGCGTGTTCTACTACCCAAACCCCTTTTGGTGGAAGAGGGGTAGGTGGGACCAGTACGATTGTACGTAGGATACTGTAGGAATAAAAGTCACGGGCCAAAATAAATAGCACCTAAACTGAAAAAGTCAAACCAATAATAAGAAGTGTTGTTGCCTTGCCTTGAGAGTGAAAGTTTGTGATGCATGATTTAGTGTCGCTTTCCTATCACTACACAAGATGCCCTCTTCATTCGATTCATTCTCCTTCTCAATCGTAGCATTCAAATCAGAAGGTCTATTGCTCAACTGATCCAGCCGCAGACATATCAACATGTGCTTTGAACTGTACGAACTGCTCCTCCCAATTGTTGCTGTGTAAAGCACCATATTTTGCGCAACGCAGCTCTTGAGTCTCACCTTCCTTGCACTGCACTCGTCATTCGATTCATTCTCCTTCTCAACCTTAGCATTCAAACTAGATTGTCCATTCCGCAACTGATTCTTTGCCAGTTATATAACACTGAGTTTCTAGAAGGCATACCGAAATGTGCTTCAAACACTGCGAACTGCTCCTCCCAATCGTTGCTGATTCTGTTCCGAGGCCCTTTGAAGGCTTTGCGGGGCTTGTTTGATGCATATCATGTGCCGATCCTCCAGAACTAACTTGACAAGTTGTTAGAATCGACAGAAAACATATTTATCGATTCAGATACCTTCTCTATGACTTCCGCAATCATACGGATTTTCACCATGCAGACAAAATCCCCTATGCACATGAGTTACCATTGTGTGTCACACAGAGGTTATAGCACAGGAGTATCATACAAAACAATTGCGCCAGACGGGCTCGAAAGTGTAACAATCACTGTCACGAGGCAGTTGCTTCTCAGTGATGTGTGTGTTGATTTGGCTTCTGGCTAGGAGGGGTTGTTTGGCTACCCGTGTTTGTCGAGACGCACCTCATGCCCCCCCCGCCTAAGCTCTTGCTTACTAGAGAATTAAAGGACTAACTAAGGAGCACACAAATTACCCTGTCATCAGTCCACCCACCAGATTTCCACCCCCCACTCGACAGCACAATCCGATGCCCGCGTGCATGATGAGCAGCCCAAGTGGTTTGAATTCACCGGGCATGCGGGCATATACCCATCCTCAATCGTCGTAGGAGTCGGCTGTGGCGTCGTCCTGCACCTCAGATCCAGTTGCATCTTCGTCGCTCCACGTCATCGGTTGTTCCCACCACCATTGCCTTGGCATCGATCCTCTCTGTGTTCACCCTGTCGGCACGCCTCGAGAATAGGCCGTGTTGCCACATAAATTGCTATAGTGTCCCGTCTTGTCTTGATATAATCCTCGATGGTGCGGAGACCGCACTCGTCGAGTACATCCTTGGAGCGGGGATATTGCCAAACTCCATTGGCGCATCGCCTGGGGTGGTGTCGCTTAGCCATCTTGTAGGCAGCTCGAATGTTGAAGCCCTCAAGCCGCGCGAGGGTGGCTTTGGTGAGATTCCATGTCTCACTGCCATATAAAAGAACGACCTGGACTACTGCCTTGTAGAACTTGGCGGCGACGCGTGGATTGACGTTTTCACGCCGTAGAACCTGCCCGACTCGGGCCCATAATCCCCTAGCCTTCCGGATCTGCTTACGGATAGCCTGGGCATCATCGTTGTCCTGAGCAAGCAGGCGGCCGAGGTACTTGAAAACCTCGATGCATTCGAGGACATCCCCATGGATCATGAACTCCTGGCAAAGAGCGAGAGCCGATGCGATTGCCGACTCCCGTTGTAGCCGGCGGTCCATTCTGATCTGGCATTCCTTTGTCAGAAAATGAAGCGGGTATGAGGGGTTCACTTGCATTGAACACCGCTCACACCGAGAGAAATATCCTTTTTGTGGGACGATCACCTTGTCAAAGGGATGCAAATCCCGCCTTGTGGTCCCCTGGACATCCAGGTACCGGGCAGGACAGCCTGCCTTTGTACTTGGGGTCCGCTTGGTACCTCACGGCTAAGCGTGGCACCAAGTAATCCTCACGGACCGTGACCGCCTGGTAAACCTCGTGTTGGTTTGTCAGGTGAGTTTGAAGGGAGCTGGCCTTCATGTAGGCTTCGCAATGAAGGCATTGTACCTCCTGGGTTGCCCAACCGGCTGCCAATATCCTCCCCCCACACATACGAGCATAGTAGGCAGTCTGCAGCTGGATGCAAATTTGTCCAGGGGTACAAATCATTGCCTGGGTTTTCTTGACGTTGGTTTGCTTCTCAGTGATGGTTAGATGAGATGGAGAGGTGAGTCATTTTCGTTTGAGGAAACAAGTCAACAAGTTTTGTTTTCGCAGGGCCATAGCCGAGGACGCCATTCTATGAGTGACAACGGTGGGCTCGTTGTTGGGGGGGGGTGCATCGTCCCCCCTCGCCTATTGCTTCTGTCATCACGGCCCGCGGCCTGCAAAATTGACCTTGCCGTCATTATCATCAGCCCTTCCTGCACTTGGTTCGATAACGTGGAGTGTGTATTGCAGTGATTTTGGAGTGGGACAGGTCAAGCGACCTGTCCAGAGAGTCTAACTGAGCCCGTGTCACGGCCCTCGGCCCGCAAAATTGACCTTGCCGTCATTATCATCAGCCCCTCCTGCACTTGATTCGACACGTTAATGTGGAGTGTGTAGGTATTGCGGTGATTTTGGAGAGAGTGGAGCATTCCTAAAAACATAAAGACACAAAATTATGTCCGACACAAACAAATTTGTGTCCTGATACATAAATTTGTGTTTCGTCCTAAAAACCGCAGACACAGAATTTATGTCCGATGCAAATATCTGCACGTCGGGATACTCAACCTGTGAGATTCCGCTACACTCTCCCACTGAGTTGCAGATATAGGTAGCACATCTTCAATCGCATCAAGTAAACAATCCACTTCTTCGCCGGAGAAATTGGATCCCCTTGACCTTGTTGAATATGACATAATTAAATTGGACGCAACGATTACTTTTGCTAGCGCACCGCAGCAACACCGCGCGTAGATGCTTCATGCTTCCAACGTTGCTGCAAGTGATTGCGAGCGCTATGATTTGGGCACGCACGCACACGGCGGAAGAGTGCCCATCAACTTGGGAGCAGTGTGCGCATGACTCAGAATTTTGGAGGGAGGAAAACCAGCTCCTGAGTCTCTAGGATCTTTAGTAAAAATTTATGTCTTTATGTAGTCCGGACATAAATTTGGTCAACGTGGGGGGGACGGTGACCAAAACTGTGTTTTTATGTCCGGTTTATGTCCAGGAAACATAAATTAGGGTTAAACTTAGGGTTAAAAAACCTAAATTTATGTCAAATCGACACAAATATTTGTGTCTTTGTGTTTTTAGGAATGCTCCACTGTTGGCAATGAGCGCATGTCTCGGTTTGGCACAATTTGCCCTCTGCGGCGAGAACTGGTCAATTTTTTGAGCAAAACAACATTGAAACATTTGAAAATTTGACATCCTGACGCAATGGACGCCGGCTAGATTGATAAAAATGTGTTGGAATGATGGGAAACGATGTTTTAAACTATTATGGGATGTTATCTAGATGGGGGTCTTCCCCCTTGTCCTCATCATCAGTATAATCTTCAGCCGAATCACTTCCATGACCACAGCCAACAGAACCAGGCTTTTTTTAAGCCGATGATGACACTCCTCCTGTCTTACTGCCTTTCTTGGCCTTCTCCACCCCACCAACACCGACAGCTTTATTTCCTCTTCCCAATTCACCATGTCTTTGCCCTCACTTCAGTTGTGCCCAGACATGCGTCATTGTAGGCATCTCCCATGCTGCTGCTTTTTGACGATGATGACAGCATGGCAGCACCGTCACCATCGTGCCCCCTACCCCGACCACCAACACCTCCTTATTGGTCCACGCAGCGCTAAGCGCAGAATGGCTGCTCGAGGTGGAGGGGGAATGGCTATTTTTCCGGACGGAGGAGTAGTTGGAAAGCCTCGATTTCATCGAGGCCACGTCACTGCTGCGGATTCGAACCCCCCCCCCGCCATCTCTGCAAGCATTCTCCCTTTTGAGGTAGACCCTCCTCGTTCAATGAGAAACTTTTTCTCTCTTCCCTTCTTCTTCTTCTTCCACCCGCCCTTCCAATTAGATTTATTATTTCCCCCTTCCCCTCCGCTTCCAACCATGGCATCTGCGGCCTTTGCCGAGGGTGTGTGGGTCCCACTGCCATCATCGTCCTTGATCCTCAAAGACACCGTCGGAATCACTGTCAAAATCGAGGACTTTTTTGTTGCTTTTTTATTAGACTTCCTATTTTTTTGCCCACAGAGGTCTGGTAGCAATAGAAGACAACTGTTCATGTGAGTGTGATTAGCCAGTATCATACTTAAGACTGTCTAACTTCAGACATCCAATCTCGTTCACCAGTGGCGGCTCAAGGCCGCCGCCAACAATGCCCATGGCCGTCATGTCATTGACTTCATTGCTGCTGAAGCCCTGTCCTCCCCCTTGTCATATGGCTGATGATTGCGTCAAGGAGGTACCCCTTTTATTTTTTACCAAAGTGGTGCTGGCTACGGCCACAACCTGATTGAGCACCTCAAATTTCCGTGATATGATGTCAGGCTAAGGTTGCTGAGGAAAGAATCCTCCATCCCACCAGATCCTCCTGCTTCTATGCCATCATGGCGGGATGGAGAGTCTGGTGACAGGGTTTGGCGCACAGGCTAGAAAGAAGCGGATCACCTTCCTCGTGCAGGCATCAACCTTGTATTCCTACCTTTTCAGAGACATCAGCTAGAATTGAGAGAAAATGGTGGGTCCCACAAGCATTAGCACTGGAAGGTAAACAATTGCGGCAAAGCGCTACTATAGGCCCCGCATCAGAAGACTGTAAGGAATAGATCCCCCACCGTCTGGGTTGGTAAACTATGCCCAGTCGCACTATACTATAGGCCCCGGTGTTTCAATCGATGTTGGAAATCAAGTCATGAAAAATGAACTGCAAAAATAAATGTGCTACTGTAGAGATGCGCATCTACCCTTTTGGCATCCAATGCCCAAATAGATTTTGCATCGCCGTGATCCAAATGGAGAGGAGGGTCCGATAGGGTGCTTGTTTGACCTCCAAAGCCAGAGACTAGCGGAGATAATGGGGCTTTACTAATGGCCTCACGAAATGGTTATCTACCTAAACAAATGAAATATTTTAGCGGACCCAAATGGCAGACTAAACTCGTATGGTATTATCCACTAGGTAGTCACACTAATACGTCACAAATTTACTAAAATAGAAGATAGAATAATTTTCCAGAGATTCATACTCTCTATCGTTTGGGCGCGGCCCGACGTAAAAACCATCAAAAAATGATCATTTTTGACTTTGACACAAAATAACTTTATCAAAATTTAATTTTCAGCAAAGAAAATGGAGACCACCATTTGATTCACCTTGCTCTTCTGCATCAGAATCAAATACTCCCTTTTCATTTGGAACTAATTATCAGACCATTATCATCCATTGCAATGGAAGTTATGAAATGATCATTTTTGATGGTGTTGGTACCCCCCCATCTACCGCAGAGTAGTTACCAAATGGAAAACACCGCCACAAACAGCTCCGAGACTGCAAAAAAGCAATTGCAATCCTTCGAACGATGTTGTCCACTGTTGAAGATGAGCCTCCACCACCAGGCGAATTGCCATCCCCTGCTGCCAGCAGTCAGTCGAGGGCTGGGGCTGTGGCGCTGTCTTCGCCCAGCGTGCAGGCGGACCCCCTATGAGCCCAGGAATGGCGGCAGTGGCGGCAATCATGAGAGGAATTTATTGGTTGATTGGTGGTGTGGCAATGTCTCCAGTAATTTGCCATCACCCACCGGCAGAACTAGTAGGGGCATCACCATTTGATGGCAGTCTCGTGGAATCGACTATTACCGATGCCGACGAAGAAAGTACTAGTATTACTAGTAGCAATAACAATCATGAGCAGGTCCACTTTGAAGAGACGACGGAAAAAATTCTCCAGATGATGGTGGAGGACAATGCGGAGGAAGGAGATGGCGGCGACAGTGATGTTGAGGGAGACAAAGTCAACATGCACTATCAAGCAATGACGGTGATCGAGGAGAATGACCTACCTTGATTTAGATGAATGGGGGGAGGTTTTGGACCCATCTAGCCCTGGTGCTCCTGAAGGATGGAATAGGATTTATTGGCTACTGCACAAAATTTGACGCTAACCCTGGCCAATGGAGCAATTTTGTGTTCCAGCCAAAGTATGTAAAAGTAAAGGGAGAGATAAGACGATGCCATTGACATATGCCAGCAAAAAAATGCATATTTAATTACTAAAACTATTGTTCTAGCAGACATGATCATCTTTCTTATGCACTGGTGAGGGTACAGCAAGGGCCGGAGCCCTGAGCATTGGATTTGAAAAGCTTCCATAGCTCCTTCCAAATGAGGGAAATTGGTCCTGTGGTGGACGCAAGTGTGGCATAGTAGCTGGCTTCAATGCCACGTGCAGAGCAGGGGATAACAACAATGGCAATGGGTCATAGTCATAGTTTGAAGAGGGCAGTCTAAAGCAGCTTCTTCTTCCTTCTACGCCACACCATACTTCCCTTCCGATCAATGAAATAAATCAAGATTCTTGATCACCCCCCTTCATTGAAGTGGCCGCACAGAGCCATTGTAGCATGGCTATCTTTACAATACAGTAAATCAACATTTGATGGATATGGAATTGGGAGCATCAATGAGGAGGGTAACGCTGTTGATGACAGCATTTCATTCCATTTCACCATGGTTTAACTGAGGTCTTTGTTTGTGGTTGAAGCAAAAAGTACCAATTCCTATCCAGACCTATGGGGAGAAGGGAAAATGGTTCCGAGTGCAACCACAAAAGGGCACCACAGTTGCTCATCGCAGCACTCCAGGCCAATGCCATCAACCATAAAATTCAATTAGAGTAAAATTTCCTGTCCATGTTTGGGGACGGCTGTGCAAATCTTCAGTCGTGGCGGCTGCCGGGGGTGTGATGGGGGCAGCACGAACCATTATCCACTAGCTTTACCAACAACGATTTTCTCTGTACTAATTCCCACGTAGATACCTGTAGAATATTGCATTATTTTGTGTATTTATAGTTGTCTGACGAATCCATAAGCGAAAAAGTGACATATGCCAGCAAAAGTTGTCCCCACCGATAGTTTGGGCAACGAGAAGTGAATGGATGGAAGTTTTTTTACAGTGGATGGGAACAACGAAGGACAAGCTCAAGCCTGCCAAATGGATGGGAGGCCTTGATGCCGACCGTTTGAGAGCGCATGGGCTCACCAGCAAACGGATGAAAAATGATCCCTTCTTTTTCCTCCAGCTGTTGTTGCCTGTTTGTGACCCAAAACGATTGGGTATCGATGGTAATGATAGGATGCCATTCTTTTCAACAGATACAACACATGCAAATGGATACGCAGTAATTGAGAAGGAGAAGGGCTGGGGCAGAGGGTACGGGCACGCGTTCAAGCTTGCGATGGAGACGGACTTGGTCCGTTGGGTTGGGGTGCCTATTCGGTTTGGTGCGAGAGACGACAGCGCCAGTAGCCTACACAGGCAATGGCTGGTAGATGATGTCAATTACAACCCTATTATTGCCGATAACATGACCATGTCATGGTGGCAGCAGATAGGTCAGTGTTGAAACTGAACAACAACCTCTCAACTCCAGGCCGTGATAAGGAGGGGTACGATCCAGCGGCGAAGTATGACCTCTCATCTTTCGTACGCTCTGCAACAACATGAGATGTGACAAGGGATGAGTCAACATCGGGATTTGCTGGATACATGGCGGATGCTGGAGGGCAGCTCATGAATAAGCCCGTTGGAAAGGGGGGCAGATGACAATGATTTACGACGTCTTGCAGCGCTACCTCAGAGCATACGTACATTGGCACAAGAGTCACGTATGACCAGTTGGTTTCACAGCAGAGGGAAAGTTTGAGATCAAGAACTTAATCAAACAGCTCGATAAGCTTGTTGTTGGAAGGGTTGCATCAGGAGAGTTGACAACTATTGTGCCTCCTCCTTCTGGATATGGCAAGCCAACCACATACAGGGCGAGGTGCATCTATCCCCGGCCTCCTCACATCACATGTGATAATCCTTTCTCGGGAGACAATGTGTTGGATTATGCTGGCAAGAAGGGATTCGGCATCACACAGACATGTCGTCGGGACAGATATCCCAAGGGATTGAAGGAGTACCTGCATCATGAGGTGGTTGATGCCAGCATTGCACGGCCTCGAGCTATCGAGAATACGATCGGTGAAGCAAGTTGTGGCAACGCCAACTGCCGAGGAGGGCACCACAACTAAGCCGTACACCAAAACGATGGTGTCCTTTCAGTCAACCGGCACGACGAACATAATTAGTGTAAATAATCTTCCATCGGCTTCACTCTATGAAACTGTCAAATCCCAGGAAAAAAAAACCAACAAGAGGTATTGGGGGATCGAGCAAAATGAGGCAAGGGTGAGGTACCTTGGCCACTACTACGGTGTCGACAATGTCGACCACATGATAAAAAATGCAAAGATCCGCTACACAATGTGGAATTACTGGCATGCACCCTTCCTCCATGCACTGTCAATGTCAGTGATTGCGGCATATGATTATGTACATTGAATGTTGTGAGGGGGGGCTCGACTCAGAGTGGTACGTCGAGGTGAAGGATAGGATGACGTTTCGTGACTTCTGCCTGTTGCTCTCGGAGCAAATGATGACATATGATCCACGTGCGCAGCTATACCATGGTGACGAGAACTTTTGAAAGGCGACTAGACTTGGGAAGCGAAAGAAAAAGGGAACAGTAACATGTTGGAAGGGGGGAAAGGGTGGAATAAGTTTGGAAAACTACAAAATTTCTAAGATTACAAAGTCTGGAAGGCTCCATCTACAACAGAGAAGAGACGCAACGCAAAATGGATTGATAGAATCCGGGCAATAATGATGAGGGAAGACCAAGGTGAATGGCTACGCGCATCTATAGCTTTTTAGGTAGTGTATCGTACGAAGATAAATATTGGAACCGGCAACGCTCCAATTCTAATAAAATTTAACACAATATGAGAAAAGGTGTTGAGGATGATGCCCCTTGATTTGTAGGGCTTTGCGCACATTAGTGCCTACGCCGTCGCCATCATCCTGGCCATCATGTTTTGACACGTCGGCCCAAATTCTGACACCAATTGGCGGGAAGGTAATCTACGTAGGAATAGTA